>CAXDIV010000027.1:277602-314712 GCA_963989385.1 Ctena decussata
TCTATTCTAACAGCAGACTAATAAATATCACTAAAAACCTTAATAAAGGTATAAGCATCTCACTAGTATATACCATATTATTCTAAAGAAATACCCAGATTCTAATACCCTTCTTTTTCCCCAATACCCTTCTTTTTTTCCCAATACCCTTCTTTTTTCCCCCAATACCCTTCTTCCCCCCCCCCAATACCCTTCTTTCCCCCCCCCCCCCCCCCCCCCCCCCCCAATACCCTTCTTTTTTTCCCCAATACCCTTCTTTTTCCCCAATACCCTTCTTTTGTGAAAATAATACGAATTGGCTTGCCAAATTTGCATTTATCCTCAAACTGTAAACTCAGAATGGGCATTTATACAGAATTCTTCATGAAATTATCAGCCATTTTTAATGCTAACAAACAGCCACTCTTATTCTTACACAGAGACAGCTATGGCAAGTGGCTGATTATATCCTTCAGGCTCTAAATAATGCTTCCCCCATTTATATTGCCAAATGAAATGCCTGGGACATTTAATAGGAATGATAAGGTATCTCCTATACTAATTCCAGTTTATCTGAAAAGTTTTCTATTAATAGGTTAAACAGTAACATATATGCGTAATTTAAACATACCAAAACTGAAAAAAAAGTAGTAAAGAATTTTTTCGAACAGAAGATATGTATAAATATACATGGATATACCAATATAATCAAGAATTAAACATATTGACACTTAATGGAAATATGAGCAAAGATTTCAATAAATGTAATAATAAACTGAGATAAAATTAACAACCAAAATAACAAAGAAGAGACTGATATTAAAACAATATTCATTTCAGTATAGAAAAACTGCGCTTATTTCAGTATTTTAAGAGAAAATTGCCATGAAAATTGTAAATATTTTGACAGGTAGGTCTATGCAAACAGCAAGACCAAGATCAGACCGCTCCTAACGAGCGGTTTTATTTGGGTCTACACTGTTTGCCATTCCATATTTATCTTTTGAACGCATAACTGCAGCTTAAAACCAAACTGTTCCATTCATAAGACAGTTACAGTTATTTTAGTGTCCCAGTTTTTAGAATTTTTACGGTGGAAACATACATCATGCCACAATAACACAGTTGAACTGAACATGTATTTTAAAGCTTTTCCCTTGTACAAAGATTCATAATACAGTAGAACTTCAATGGCTTGTTAACCCTGTCTGACTAGAACTCTTTCCTTGCTCCCTAGAGGTCACTTTATATAGAAATCAACCCTGGATGGCTAGAACTACCCTTGGCTGGAACTAATTTTCATGGTCCCAAGCCTGTTCGGGCCAATGAAGTTCTACTGTACAGTGAAACACAACATAAACTTTAATTGTATCTTAGCATTAACTTAAATTGTATCTTTTATCTAAATGAAAACCTTAAAGATAAAACCTAAAACACAATTTGACACACATGAAATGAGCAAACATCTAAATTACTATATCACAATACCATGAGACCAAGACATAACAACCCAAATAAATTAAAGCATGGAACTTGAAAATAGGGTGTTTTTACCTGTAATTTAAAAGATATACGATGCAAGAAAGTATAATGCAATACCATAATGACCCTAAAATTTCGGACACCCGAAAGTCGAACAATTATTGTTAGAAAATTCTTAAGTCAATTTTACGCACATTAATGCATTCAAATGACGCTTAGTGAATTGCAAACATTGTAGACCCTGATCAAACTGCTCCTTCAGGAGCAGTTTGATCTGGGTATACAATGCTGACTCAGACCTGTCTGTCCAAACATTTAGGGTCATTACGGTATTAAAGCTGCTTTCGGATGGATACCTCAGAACAGCCAGGAGTGCAGCAGGGGTAGATTTCTAAATCAGTGAATACACACAACCATGTTGATGCCATTTGGCGGGAACATCCAGAGATTCATACCGAAATATGTGTGAAATTTTCAGTCACATATTAAAGGCTTCATTGCTCTATCATCATGAAAAATTTTATCATTAGGTATCGTGCCAAGCTTCTCACTACAGTTTCGCCATTGTAAATGACAAATGACATTGGCTAGCCAGATTTAAACAAATAAAACATCCTTGAGTTTCCATAAAAAGGGTTTGAAAACTTATTTGGGTCAGTCTAGTTGGGAACTAAAATGACGTACTTTCGATTTCATTAATTTGAATAAACTGGTAAAAAT
Source organism: Ctena decussata (assembly GCA_963989385.1). Taxonomy (NCBI): domain Eukaryota; kingdom Metazoa; phylum Mollusca; class Bivalvia; order Lucinida; family Lucinidae; genus Ctena; species Ctena decussata. The sequence continues at coordinate 279,784 of CAXDIV010000027.1, forward strand.
ACAATGTACAGTCGTGGAGTCCCAATCACTATCCCACCTATGTTTGTATAGCATTGCTACAGGGGAAACCAAAACAGGAAATAGTATTTCTTGGAGCAATTTGTTATTTTTCAAAAACTTGAGGTTTAGACGCTTTTACCACTGATAGGACTATGGAGACTTTAAGAGTTGTTCTGGATCTCATTATTCATAAACACATTTTGAGGAACTAAAAGTAAACATGTCTGTATATGCAAGCATGCCCACTCTGCAATCACAATGATTATAAAAGTAAATCTCAATAGCTGATAACTGGAATGTATAAATTTTCATTATGGACGTCAATGTATAAATGTTCATTTTGGATGTCAATTGTAACATTCACATTCCAAAAGTCATTCACTGCAAATATTCTGTACATGAACTGAGTTACAGATATTACTGGGATTTGAAAGTTATTTTCCAATATTGCATCTTATTTCTAGATAAAAACATAAGTTGCAGCCCTCATTAGAACAGCCTCACAGAGGCTGTTTTAAAGAGGGCCGCAACTTAAGTTTTTATGAAGTATGTAAATAAATTATAGAATATGCAGTTTCTAATATGGTACCTTAAAGTTGAAAGGATTAAAATAGGACTACTCAGATGTAGCAGAAATACTTTGATGAGAAGTTGTCAGACATATCTTCACATGTGCGAGAGACAACAGCTTTTAATATCATAATTACCACAGCCTTCAGTCAAAAAAATCAATACAAATTTGCTACAACAATTTACCCTTTACAACTACTAATCTTATTCAATACCCACAAACATAAATTAGGCAATAACAACTTACACTTCATATGTACATGAAATGAACTTACTCAATATGCAAGTATATATCAGATAATAATAGAGAAAACAGGCAAAATTTTGAGTAAGAGTACTGAGTCTGTTTAGGACTCGTGCCTGTACTATATCAGATACAGTTGTATGTCTAGCTAGTTCAGAGGTTTAGATTTGTTAAGGTTTGGGGATAAAAGTTGAGATTTTTTTCATGCAGTTTCTTCTTAAATGATATTGCTCTGGACCTCTGTTGAACTCTCTTAACAAGACAATTCTTATTACAGAGATCTTGAGAAACAAAAATAAAAAATAAAGTCAACAAAAGCAAACAAACAGCATACAGGATACTTTGTAGTTTGAGATCTATAGGTGATCTCTTATATAATTTCTTTCCCAAAAGTGGTCATATACATATGTAAGATGATCTTTGGTCCCACTGTTGAGCAACATACAATGTTATTTAAACACATTCTATCTTAACAGTGTTGCTGTATGAGCTTATCAAAATACCCTGTCTCAAAACGCCATATTTAAAAATATACATTTCACAATAAATTTGGATTTCTGGAAATTCATCATACATGTCAACCAAGGGATTAATGCTCTGGAATCATAGTTCAGAAGTTGTCAGCTCACCTCTGGCCATGGTCATTACTCTTCAGTAGTCTGTAGATTATAAGCATCTTTCTACGAGTGGTAGAAAAATCCATCATGAGGATCACTGTTTGGCATCACAAGGCTTGCCTGAACAGTGATCTTAAGTGATAGATTTTTCTATCTGCACCTAACACACATGACAGATACATTTTCTTGTACACCTTTTGGTTCTCAAAGAATTACGTGTTAAATGCATAATTTTAGTACTTCAGAGATTTCTATTAAAAGAAGCTGATGCTATCAACAATTGACTTTTGGCTCTTTACGGCAATGCCCAATGTGGCATAAACTGCCTTAATTTTCCATCATCTTAATGTCATCATCTCAAAAAAACAAAACAAAAAAACATCACCTGACAAGGCAGGTACATGAGCTCCTATACAACCAATGCATTCACTACAGACAATTTTTATCCGGTCCTACTAAGGTGAGATAAGATTTGTAGGTAAAGGCGAGACACACAGTTATCCTTTTCTGGTGAGAAAGAATATTTCATCCTCATTTCAACACTACTCGCCCCATCTCCAAACTTGCCCAGAATGACTGAACTGACAAACTGTTGAAAAAGACTGAACTCCAAATCATATAAAAAGGGTTTCAAATAATTTATTCATCATGACACATTCTGTCTTGTGGTGTATGGGGTGCACCGCCATGATTTTCTGCCATTTTTCTAAAGGGAAACTACTTTCATGTCTTCCTGTTTGCTTCCCTGGAGGATGAAGTCTTTCTAAAAGGGAGTCTACTCTAAAGGAAAGAATTAGCCCCAAGAAAAAAAAATCACAATGGAGTCAACTCTCAAAGGAAAAAATTTGCTCCTCAAGGAGCAAATTTTTTCCTTTAAGAGTAGACCCCTTTTTCGCTGAGTTTAGTAGTCCAGGGAAGCAAACAGGAAGTCACAAAAATTGTCTCCCTTTGTAAAAATGACAAAAAGCACAAAGGTGTACCCATATACCTTAAATGCAAATGTCCTATCATACTGTGTAGGTGCACAGGCTGTTCCACATATGCACAGTTTAATAAGCTTTGAGAAAGACTTCCTTTTGACAAAATTCAATAATTCTCGAGAGTATATATTGCAAGCCTAATGTAAATGTATGTAATTATGATTTTCAGCTGTCTGAATTATAAAGAGATTCGTATTTGAAAAAAAGAAAAAAAAAAGAAAAACAAGAATTCCGCGGAATGCAGTGTCTCGCCTGCTATCGCTTTGTCACAAAACAGAGCTAAATCAGCAAAGATGTATGCATGAACCAAGTTTCTTGGATCTAGCCCTAATAGTTTCTGAGAAATGTGAAAACTTGACAAAAAATTGCAAAGTCAGTCAACCGTAAAATGTTGGTAAAGACTCAATACTGATGATTTTGAGCTGTTCTCTTCCAGATGAATGCATGACCCAAGTTTCATGGCTCTAGCCCTTATAGTTTCTGAGAAACAGACCTCTATGCGAAAACTCAACGAAAAATTGCAAAGTCAGTCAACTGTAAAATGTAGGTCAAGACTCAATACTGATGATGGCTTTGAGATTTACTCTTCTAGACGTAAGCATGAACCACATTTCATGGCTCTAGCTCTTATAGTTTCTGAGAAAATGACCTAAACACGGACACTTGACAAAAAATAGCAAAATCAGTCAACCGTAAAATGTAGGTCAAGACTCAATATTGATGATGGCTTTGAGCTCTACTCTTCCAGATGTATGCATGAACCAAGTTTCATGGCTCTAGCCCTTATAGTTCCTGATAAAATGACCTAAACGCAAAAACCCGATGAAAAATTGCAAAGTCAGTCAACCGTAAAATGTAGGTCAAGACACAGTATTGATGATGGCTTTGAGCTCTACTCTTCCAGATGTATGCATGAACCAAGTTTCATGGCTCTAGCCCTTATAGTTTCTGAGAAAATGACCTAAACGCAAAAACCCTATGAAAAATTGCAAAGTCAGTCAACCGTAAAATGTTGGTCAAGACTCAGTATTGATGATGGATTTGAGATCTACTCTTCCAGATGTATATATGAATCAAGTTTCATGGCTCTAGCCCTTATAGTTTCTGAGAAACTGACCTACACGCAAAAACTCGATGAAAGTTTACGCCGCTGACGCCGCCGACACCGGAAAAGCAATACCTATGTCTCGCTTCTGCTTCGCAGGCGAGACAAAAAACTACTCATTAAACTACTTCAGATTAAAGCATATAATGAGTAAAGCAGGCCTAATAAAAATACAAAATAAAATCAAAACAGAATAAATTACGACAATATCCAGATTCTGAACACAGATTTCTTTCACATTAGCACTTAATGCCACTGACTTCTACCACAGACAGTATCTAAAAAATCTCCCTTGACATTAACAGCAGTTCTATTAGGACAAGACTGAACATTGAATACTAAGTTGATGAGACTAATCTGGGATCTGTTCATACTTACAATCATACTCTTTGGATGACCACAAGCCCAATATAACTTGGGGTTCACAAAACAGTACTGAGACATTGAACTAAACCACTACAAGTCCCTATCAATAATTTAAAATATAAATAACACAAATTACCCTAAATATTCTAATAGTCCAGGGCTGTAGAAACACCAAAATTTTCGAATTGTCCATGGACAAGTAAATAGACAATATTAACTTGTCCAAACAAATATTTACACACCCAGAAAAAAAGTACACGTGAAATAAGGAAAGAATAATAGATAATGAATAGAGGACGAGTTGTACATGACAGTTTTTGGCTGACTGTCACAAAGTTTTGAATTAAAACATATGTTGTGGGCACCTGTTAGAATTGTCTCGATGAGGCAATTCTAACAGGAACCCACAACATGTTTTCATGACAAAATGAGAAAAATATCTCAGAATTATCCTGAAATACTTCCACTGATGACACTTTGAATACTTGTCCCAGGGCAAGTAAACTGAAATTTCTCACTTGTCCAGAGTGAACCCAGGGCAAGTAAACTAAAATTTCTCACTTGTCCAGAGTGAAACAGGACAAGAAGGACAAGTCAGGCATAGTATTTCCACAGCCCTGCACTAGTCTAATAAGCAAACAGTGCAGGCCCATACCAGAGCATCAGGATCAATGCTGTTTGCAATAAGCTTTATAATGCACCAGCCATTTACAACCCAAGCTACCCCGAACCAAGTAAATAGTGGGGAATTTGACTTTTCTCTCTGCAGCACCCTGATAGATGCCCTGCAATGTGGGGACAAACTTCTGATAACCCCGCCCACCCAACCCTTGGGCTTTGTTCAACAGCTGGAGTCACTATCACTGTTCCAGTTATCTGACAGGAAATCTAAAGTCCCATACATACAGCACCGCCCTTTCAGTGCTAAGGTTAAAGCCCGGTACTTAAGCCCCCTAACCCTGGCAGTTCTTTGGCCTGAGGGTAATTGGGACTGCATATGACTGGCATATAAAGCAGCTGCACGACATTCTGTTGAAAACCATTTTGCCAATGCAACTTCTGGTCGATGCAATGTTTTGCAGAATGCGATATGGCGCCGAAAATGACTAAAATCTAATGTTAAGTACAATATTTGGTCGAAAAAATATTTATCATTGTTCTACATATTTTGTATTTATTTCTGAACAGTTAGAGACTCTTTATCATGTTTACCATTATTTCTCACATCTTTATTTATACGTCTCAATTATATATCTGGCATGTTGACCGGCAATATGTTGAGAACATTTTAATGATTTGAACATATCTAGGATAAGCTCCTGATTACTGTTAGGTAAGTTATATTCATCTGCATCTTTTTGTTGGGCTTATAGCAATAGCTGTGAACATTTAAGATCAAATGATCATCACTGTCTCGACTAAAGGAACAGGCATGTCTTCCACAGAAGCCACCCAGTAGACTCATCAACCGGGAGCTACTGTGTGAATTTCCAACAGAAATGATTTGTTGCTTTTTACTGTCACCTGTCTTAAATATTCTATTCTATTCAAGTCTAGTATACCAGCAGGGTTAACGGAACACATCATATGACGTCGCTGTTATTCACTGACAACGTCCATGTCATCAATGCTTTTTCTTATTGAAATAATTTTCATTTTAAAAGCGTTAAAATCTAATTGTAAAGGGTCATATGATAAATAGAATCTTACACGCATGGTCATTTTATATGAAATTTATGAAACTCGCCAAAGTCTTGTTTCATAAATTTCATATGAAATGACCATGAGTGTAAGATCCTCTATTTAAACACTGTACGTCTAGTTGTTTCCCTTACTTTTTAGATTCTGTTTTATATCATTTTTAGAATTGAAAATTCGATGAAGTTCGATAAGGTGTTGCATTGGCGAAATGTCATATTTGGCGAAATGTCCCTTTGGCCTGATTGTTCTTTGATGAAACTGCTTTTTGACCAAATGGTTTTCAACGAAAAGTTATGGATCCACATAAAGTATAAGCTACACAAAAACAGGTATCTAAATTTAAGGATGGTTGCTTCTTCATTTTAACAGAGATGATACAGTCGAACTTCACTGGCTCGAACTCAGAAGGCTCGAACACCATGTTTCAGTCGAACTGACATTCCAGTCCCGGCAAAATCCCTATTCATTTGAACTAAATATGCCACACTTGGCTCAAACAACGATGGCTCGAACTCCAAGTCTGGTCCCTAGAAACCACTTTCTATGTAAAAAAAAACCACCGATGGCTTGCACCTATTTCCTAATAAAACATTTACAAGTTTAAAGACCGGACTAAATGTAGATCCTACCGATTAGGAGTATTGGTCATCAGGTTTGCTACGTCCATGCTTATCTTTTTTATATTGTAAATAAAATTATAAACAATTAAACAAATGTTTCTGTGTTGTTCTGTACTATCTACCTGAAAGTGCAAAGGTTCAAAGAGTGACCGATCAAAATACAGGAAGTTGTAGTAGTTATGATAGAAAAACATAGTACATAAAGTTGGGTCATGTTGAGTCGGTCTTCAATGGCTCGAACTACCGATCGTTCAAACTTTTTTCGGTGGTTCTGGCGAGTTCGAGCCATCGAAGTTCGACTGTATATGCATTCAAATATTGAGGGATAAACATGATGCTAAATAATTTAACAAAGCAAAGCTAAAAACAGATATGGAATCAATTCACTTTATCACATAAATGCCCTAAAATCTGAAAACTACATAAAATCCAAAATATGGTAAATACAATACAATTAAATAACAATACAATAACAATTAAACATAGAGAAAACAAAGAATCATAAATAAATATGGGTGTATGGAATCATTTTGCTTATCACAAAATTTTACTATAACCTGAAACCTATGTAGAACTTTACTCTGTCAGTCATTAGTTCCATATCTTTTTGGACTTGTGTGAGATTCTGCCGTGCTGTAAAGTGTATCCTGAGAAGATGATGTCTCCTGATCTTGTATTAATCCCCGTCTTTGTGAACTCTCACCCTCTATGAGATGACTAACATGGCCGGAAGGCTGGACTTGACCTACATTTACTGTGGCTAACAGCCATGCTGAAATGGCAATATGAAGTCATCAAGTTTAATTCATCTTAAGAGCTAAAATGAGCACCCACATATATCCTTGGCCATTGCCATCATCTAATGAAACTAAACATTATGCAAAACATTAACTGAAACCTTAACTGACAAGTACGTACAGATGGAAAGGCAGACAGATGAACTTGATGCCAAAATGCCCTTCTATATACTTTTCATGCCACAGGTGAAATGAAAAATTGAATGCAAAAGTGAATGCACATACCTTGGGGAGTGTGTGTTATACAGTTTCAAAGTCTACGAAATCTAAATGATATGAACCAATATGACATATCAGCCTGGAGGTATACCAAGGTTGCCTGCATGAATTTTGGAAATATAGTCATGAAATATATACAACGCATATCATGTATTAACAGAGGTCCAAAGGATAACACTGACAGTGATCAGACTTGCACGGATGGCATAGATAATTATTCTTGACATGAATAATTGCTAAAATTCCAATAAGGTATAAGGTATAATTACTTACATGGAAATATGTTAGTTGTTACAGTTACAGGTGTAGGTTCGACCTTGGCTGCCTGGACAACGACCTCTACTGTACCTCTCCCACCAACAATAAAATACACGCCAACAAATGACATTATACACCTGCAAAATGAAAACATCATACATGATAATAGATCTGGGCCAAGTTGTTCAAAGCATCGTTAGCTTAAGGAGCTTGTTAAGAGGTCAACTCGTTAAGTGTTTTGCAACTTTATTACAAAATACACTGATATTTTTTGTTGAAAATATAAGAGAAGCTTTTGCACTGCAAAAGCTTCTCACATTTTTTCAACAAAAACTATTGGAGTATTTGAGATATTAAAATTTGAAATTTTAACGTCTCGTTAACTAACAATGTCGTTCGTTTTGAACAACTGGATCCTGGACTGCAATCTGTTACAGCATTCAATCAAAGTAAGTCAACTCACAAAAATTTCTTCAACCCTTATTCTGCTTGTAGCTGGTAAGGACCTCTGACGGTTGTAATGTTAATTTGCCTATAAAAATAGTCAAAATTAAATTTTTGATATACCCAAGAATTTCTCTTGAAATTTGTTGCTCTCAACTCCCCCTAACTGACTATGAATTTAATTTCTGATTATTTTGCACATAGACTTCAATTTTTGGTGGAAAAAGCCAAATTTTGTAATTAAAAGTAATGGAAACAGGAAAAGTTTTTTAAAGATACTTTCCCCCCCGTGCCTCAGCTAGCCACTTTGCATGTATGTGTGTACTATCATAATACACATTATATGTGAGTGGCTTGCTGAGGCACGGGGGGAAAAGATAGTCTATAGCTGAAAAACTGTAAAAGTGGGTGGGGTACTTACACCCTTTATATCTAAAAATAGGCTAAAGTCCTTAGTACTGAAAAAATATTGCATAAGATCAGTAACAGTAGTGTGTACGTCAGTTTTAGCATAGTTATCAATTAAGATCTCAAAATCTTAGAAAACCAAATAAATGGACTTATTTTCAGAGACTGAAAAATTCACATACCCCTCTTGATAAAATCGGTCTATGTTAGCCTAGAGGCATGATATTTTTTTCAAAATCACTGTTGAAATGTCTTTATAGTACACAAGGCTACATATTAATGCCAAATATTTCAACTTTTGCTGCCCGAGGAAGGTGCAGTAATTTGTCGAAAAATGGGCAAATATGCATTGATACTGTCAGAGGTCCTTTATATAGGTGAGATAAACCACCACCTCTTACATTTACAGCATATACATGTATAATTTAACATTTATGACTATGTCTGAAGTAATTTTCATAAGAAGTATAATTCATTCAATAGCAGTTCATTTCAGTTTCAAACTCACAGAGCCAGGAATGATATACTCACCCAAATAAAAACATAAATATTTCTATTGCTGTCATTCCATAAAACTCCTTGTAAAATATTATACCTGGAAGAAAATGAGATGCCTGAGTCAAATCATGAGATACCTACCTCACAGCATGTATAAACAGCAATGACTCAGATCAGCCTGCATGATCTAATTCTTAACTGTTTCACTATAAATATTCTTTATGATCCATTGACTGACGATGTGAATAGTCTGCATTAATACCTATTTCACTACATGCTGAGTCATAACATATTACTGACTGCTTACCATGACTTGTGCATGATGTTCAAACATTCATTGCATGTGGAGCCACAGACCAGTCAATATTTTTCGATGTTGTCAAGTAAATGACATCAAACATTTGCACTAAATGCAAAAGTAGTGGGCAATATTTCTGACAGTTGCCCACTCATGTGAAAACTAAACTCGAGATTTCTGTCATCCCACGTTTGTTGGGTAATATAACAACATTTCATGCCTTGCATTGGAAACGGTAAAAAATATCACCTATCTGGCGCAGTGGCCAACCTGATGCACTATCACCCTCGTCCTTGCTACCTCGGGTACTACAGCATCAATGCAAATATTTACACTTGCCACTGACTTCCCATAGGTAAACCGTTTAGAGCAACTAGCTTCATACCCTGATGATTGACAACTGATCATGTGACTTTGTCGTCAATCGACATCTAAGGTAAACAAACGTCTTGATTGGTCCACGTAAAGTCCGAATGACGCCACGTTAAGGGGTCGGCTATTTAATGTAATGTCCGAATACGTCACAACTAACTTTTCCGTATTATGCATATTCTACACTAAATTACCATGAAAACAGCACAGAAAGGGTCTAAAAACAAAGTGTAAATATAAGAATTAAAATTTGATTTTTCAGAGTTCATCCTGTGAAGAAGCCAGTGGTTGTCTCTAAAATTCTACAAGAAGCGCTTTGCACTTCATGGAATTTTAGCTGTAAAGTCATATGTTAATTCTTAAATAGTGTACAAATTATACAGATAAACAAGAGGCCCAAATGGGCCTGATATCGCTCACCTGGCTATTGTGCAACGGGACCATTCTGATACAAAATTGGTCCAATTCCACTGAGAATTTCTCATTTTCACATTTTGCTAGTTTTAGTAACAGAGGCCAACTTGCCTGGTCTTTATATATTTACTTTTGAAACACCTCAATGCAAGAATCATTTTGCCACAAATTTCATCAAAATCCATTCAGGGGTTACTGAGATATTGCCAGTTTCATGTTTTGTGCTATTTTTAGTAACGGCAGATGGCGGCCATCTTTGATTGCTAAAATGAGAAAAATCGAAAAACCTTCATGCAACGACCATTTTGACCCAAATTTGGTCCAGTTCCATTGAGATTTTCTGATTTTCACATTTTTCTATTTTTAGTAACAGAGGCCAATATGACTGGTCTACAGTTAGATATTTTTGAAACATCTCAATGCAAGAATCGTTTTGACACAAATTTCGTCAAAATCCATTCAGCAGTTACTGAGATATTGTCATTTTCATGTTTTGTGCTATTTTTAGTAACAGCAGATGGCAGCCATCTTGGAATGCCAAAATGCAAAAAATCGAAAAAGCTTAATGAAAGGACCATTCTGACACAAAATTAATCCAACTCCATTGAGATTTTCTAATTTTCACATTTTTCTATTTTTAGTAACAGAGGCCAATATGAAGGGTCTATAATTAGATATTTTTGAAACATCTCAATGCAAGAATCATTTTGAAACAAATTTCGTCAAAATCCATTTAGCGGTTACTGAGATATTGTCATTTTCATGTTTTATGCTATTTTTAGTAACAGCAGATGGCGGCCATCTTGGAATGCCAAATTGCAATTAATCGAAACGGCTTCATGCAAGGAACATTCTGACACAAAATTGGTCCAATTCCATTCAAGGGTTCTTGAGTAATTGTCATTTTTATGTTTGTGCTATTTTTAGTAACGGCCCCCATGGTGGCCATCTTGGATAGTCAACTGGCACAAAATTGAAATAATTCCATTCAAGAACCATTTCTGACCAAATCTGGTCAGAATTGGTTGCATTTTCTTTAGATATTGACATTTGAGCAAAATCGGCCTTGTAAACGCTAAGTAGGTCACTGTGACCTAATTCCGCTATAGATTTTTTTTATTTTTACAATTTTTAATACCAAGGTCCTACTTATGTTCCATGCAAACTTTCAACCAAATATACCAAATGGTTCTGGAGAAGAAGTTGATTTTGTTGTTTTTGCTATTTTTAGTAACGGCGGCCATCTTGGATTTTCAACCTGACCCAATTTTACAATTCTGAGACCCTGGAGTCAGGTCATGCTCCATGTGAAATTTGAGAACCATGGGACCAGTAGTTTTAGAGAAGAAGTTGTTTGAAGTTGTTTAAATAGGTCACTTTTTGACATTGGCATTTGAGCAAAATTACACACGTAAACAGAAAGTAGGTCACTGTGACAAAACTCCGCTACAGATTTTTTTCATTTTTACAATTTTGAATACCAAGGTTTCACTGATGTTCCATGCCAAAATTCAGACAAATATACCCAGTGGTTCTGGAGAAGAAGTTGATTTTGTTGTTTTTGCTATTTTTAGTAACGGCGGCCATCTTGGATTTTCAACCTGACCCAATTTTACAATTCTGAGACCCTGGAGTCAGGTCATGCTCCATGTGAAATTTGAGAACCATGGGACCAGTAGTTTTACAGAAGAAGATGTTTGAATATTTGTTTTTAGGTGTTGACGGACAAATTCCGTGACGACGCACGACGCACGCCGGACGCATTGGTATGACAATAGCTCACTATGGCCCTTCGGGCCAGGTGAGCTAAAAATGATGCATATTTAGAAATAACAAGCTGAGTATATATGTCATCCGTTTCTGTTTTCAGATCCTTGTTTTTGTTTCAATCCGTGAGAAAAAAAAAATTCTTTTTACCAAGAAGTTGATAGCCTAATAAACAATCTTGGAGGACAGATTGCAAACTTCACAATAGCAAAGCGGAAGTGAATTAATATTCACATCGGCCAAAAAACATGTATTAATCAGCAATAATTTACTGGTATAGGAAAATTATATCAACTTTAACATTATACAGAATGAAAACGCAATTTGACTGCAATGTTTTCATTGTTTTGTAAAGCACTATTTTCAGGTGGCTCTCAACAGAAGTAAATATTTCATCCAACATCATCAAGGCGTGAATTTGCAAGCTACATGTTTGCTGTAAGATTTAGCACAAATAAGCTGCAACATGAGAAAACCAACAGTGGTTGTAAGCCCAGCACACTCAGATCAGCCTGGGTAACTGCCCAGTCCAATCAGACTCTTTGCTAAGCACTGAAAGGGTAACTAAGGGTCTAAGCTACCTCCATGCGGACAGCGAGGACTCTGATCAGACTGGGTGGATGCCCAGGCTGATCTGAGTCTGGGCTGGGTGCACAAACACTTTGTTAGTTTTGTCGTGTCGCAGCTCAAATAGTTTTGAATATCAAAGAATATCTTACTATCTTACCTGCTACAATTGCACTTATTGTGAAGAAGACAAAATTTGTTGGTACTACAATGGTGGACTCAAAATTCTTCATTGCTTGATTTAAATATCTGAAATAGCCAAAAAGTGGACTTTATTAACATGTGTGGATTTCAAATGAGTGTAACTCTAGCACAAAAGAATTATTTCCATAGTGTCTAAACCATTTCTCATAGGTGGGGGCTACTTTTCAAGTACAGAGTTGCTTGTCTATGCAAGGTTACTCTATCCTTTAATGTAAATGAATACAATTCCAGGGGAAGCAAATCTTCCATTTTCAATTTTGCCTCCTGTCTCAATGGGGATCTACTCTTAAAGGATAGAATTTGCTCCTCTAGGACCAAATTATTTTCTTTCAGAGTAGACCTCCTTCTGAAAGGGTTTCAGTGCGCTGGAAAGCAAACAGGAAATCTCAAAAGTTGCCTGCCTTTGAAACAAAAATTCCATTGATGGACGTGTCTCACCTCTCTGCACACTGGCACAAAACAGAGCTAAACCAGAAACTTTATGCAGAGTTTATGCCACCATCGCTGACACTGGAAAAGTAATACCTTTGTCTCACATTCTGTTTGTTGCAAGTGAGACAAAAAATTGTCTCCCTTTGAAAAGATGGTGAAAGAACACGGTTGTGTATTCATACACTCACAGGACATTGACGTTGCGTTGACAAAAGCTTCTGAGGCTTAGTATACATTACTATATAATAGAAGGAGAAGGAATTCAATGCCGAAAGTGGTTGGGGAGACCTGCTGGTGCGCTCACAGGCATGTTTTGTGGTGCATATTGGCTACAGATACCAACTTGGCATGAGACGGGTAGAAAAACTTCAAATGCTTGTATCGGTAGGGTTCCTTTCACTCAAAACGTGCCAGTTTTTTTGTATCAGGTCTTTTTCCATGACATTTATTTCACTTCCGTGTTGTTTTGGAGAACCATTATATGACGTCATCAAATCCAACTTGTAGCAATTTTGGTTTGTCAACCCGAGTAAATCAAGTAACTACAGTTACTGACTGAACAGCACGAGTAACCGCAATACGCATGCGCACATATTTTACGGAGTGGTAGAAAATAGATTGACATTTGATAATATTTAGAATTTTAACAAATATTTTGTCGAGTGCCTGTGTACTCAAGTACCTTTAGTACCTTTGTATGCATACCCTCAATTTCGACCCGAGCAACACCAGTTGGCAACTCGAAAATGCTCCGACAACGCTGACGTCATGCACTAGTTGACATGATGGTTCGCCAAAACAAACACGGAAGCGACACAAAGGCAGCAAAAATGACTTGGTACAAACAGTAAACCCTGTTTTCTCAAAAGGCACCCGTACCGATACGAAGATAAAGGGTTCTTCTGAAGGTCTTGTACAGTGTTGGTAAGGATTTTCCGTTATCAGCCATAAAAAAGCATGTGCACACAAACACACGTCTCCCCACCCACATCCGACGTTGAAATCCTTCTTCTCTTATATATAATAATTGGTTGTTAAGGGTCTTTGAATGTTTTTAATTGATACAGTGTCAGTTTCCTGTGATACACTTAAAGATCTCTCTTGAAGGTATATTCAAAACTTGAGAATAAACTAAAAATCTTTAAGAGTTCAATCACTAAAAATGAAGTAAAAGTAGTTGAATCTGCAAACAAAGCAGATTCAGACAAGGCAGCTAATAATGAGCCACCTCATCTGGATGTACACTGTTTGCCCTCTATTCTTTGAATTCTTTAGATGATATAGCTCAGCTGAAAGTGTTTTTGAAAATTTGTGCGCATAAATTTTGTAGTTTAAATATTAATTTTATTGTTGTTTTTTTTTTGTTTTTTTTTGGGGGGGGGGGGGTTGTCTTTTAATAGATTTACTAGATAACGATAACATTCTATGTATCAACTGATTCATTTGACAGGCTAAAGGATTCACTCATCCCAACACAGAATTAAATGACTTAATAATAATTATTTGTTAGAGAAAATCTGAAGTTTCTGTTGAAAGAATTTCAGTTTGTAATGTCATTGAAAAAAATGGCAAACATTGTTTGTCATGCTCTGATTCAATGACGTCATAGACATTGACATATATCTGCTGCTGAGGTACCAAGCACAACAGGTGGTAATTCAATAGTTGCTCTGGTAACAGATCTATGACGTCATTGGTATCAGAGGATGGCAAAGCCTGTTTGCCATGCTCCACCAGTTTTTCAATGACATTACAAACTGAATTGTTTTCAACAGAAACTTCAGATTTTCTCAAACAAATAATTATTCTTAAGTCATTCTCTATTACCTGTACCCTATTAAAGGATTGCCAAACAAATATAGTAAATCAGGTCATGACAGAGCAAAGCATTAGTCACTGTCAAATTTAGTTCACTGCTTTCTAGAAACATCAGTATGTAGCCAAGTGGTCAGCACTCCTGATTTTTGATCAAGGGGTCATGGTATGGTTTTGGGGCTTGCCATATGCAGATTCTGGCCAAACCGAACCAGCATTTCGTCGCACAGATCCCTTCTTAATTACCCTCAAATCATCCTGAATGAAATGCTGTTGAAAAGGATGTAACAGCAGAAAGCCTGTTCCAGCTATAAATGTAGACATAGAAAGTCTACCCCTGGTATTTACTTGGAAACTGACATAAAGGCGGCTAGTAGGTGAAGGTTTTATTGCAAATGTAGTGAACCATAAAATACCGTAATAATTCTATGTTTTGGGACGCCAAAAATTAATTACTTTTGCAGCTGTCCCAATACTTACAAGCTGGTAAATTAATTGATTTTTTCAGTGTCCCAATTTTTACGATCATGCTCCCGCCATTTCTGTAAAATCCAAGCATAAAATCTGTTCCAGTCGGCAGTGCTTCAGGCATTGTAACACGTCTCGCAATTAAAGAGATGAGCTTGGGTACCTTAATTTGTATACAAATGATGAAATAAAATAGATTAGAAAAACTTACAACGTGTTTGTTTGTTTTTAAAGCTCTCCGGTAATTATATCCTTAGATCACCAATTACTAATTGGTTTCACACTTTTCCTTATACAGTGGCCTTTCAAGGTATTTTTTTGTCTTTCATGTGCCTCTTTGATCGGATTGGCCGTGACGGCGGACTTGATTAGCGCATTGGGGAAAAAATCGGTACGTTTGATGTTGCATGTGCAGTCCTATTGGGTATCGTCAAAGTACAAAGTCGCACATCAGCGCAGACTGATCGTTGTTCGATTCCGTCAGTTTTTATGTACGTTCGAAGACTCCGATAAGACTGCGTGGATGTGCAGGCTGATCTATTTCAGCTCTCTCCGCATATGCAATAAGTATCTTTCTTCTGACACACCTGGACAAAACTGCACGTGCCACGGATCGATTGTCAGTGTCTGGCGGTGTCTTTAAAGCTTACACTTACAATCAGTGTGTTGCGACACCGAATGTACCAATGAAGTCTCTGACAGCTTTCGCATCTGCAGAAACTGTTCAGAGTCTACGTCTTGGCTATTTGTTATTTAGAATCCATAGAATTATTGATGCGCAAAGACAAGATGATATGCAGGCTGATCCGAGTCTTGTTTGTTCGTTCAAGGTCCTCTGTTCCTTGCATGACTTCCGGGCGGGAAAACCTTGATCTGACTTCGAGATTTCGGTCGTCGGCTCCATGCCTGTCCTGGGTTTTCTCCAATAAATTTTACGCCAGCGCCGTACATAGCGTAGTCTTGTTCCGAGGCAACTGGTAGCATGCTAAAACAAAATCTGGCCATCTTCAAGTTTTACAAAAGATAACTATAGGTACCTATATAAGGACAAGACTGCGCAGGCTGGTTTTGGACATTTGCGCACCCACAATTCCAAACGCGTGGAAGCGATCTCACCATGAAATTATGCTGTAACGGCTATCTTATAAAAGCCACCTAATGGCTTGTGTATACAGAGACGACGCAGATTAGTATGCGCACTCGAAAAATCTGATGACAGTTAACTCTGTTTGGATGAACAATCTATCCTCGTCAAAAACGGAGAATTCATTTCAGATTTTCACGCGACACCAATTAAAGAAACAGCTTAAACTCACCGTGGACGGTCGCTGCATGGGAAGTTTAGTGAGCTGCATCACATAAAATGTATTTTATGAAGCAAGCGCAGCCTGATAAGCTTCCACGGAAGTATTCGCTTTTCTTGGGAAACGTTGACACTCATAACCTCAAGACCCTACTACCGAACAGGAAACGCCAGTCGCATTACAATATTGCGCAGGCTGATACGAGTCTTTGCTATCAGCGTTTGCCTGGGTTAAGATACCTTCTCCCGCCTCTCGGTTCAGTCTGACACATTGAGCTGCACGTGTCAGACGGCGGCGTCCTTTGATCTGAAACTGAAACCAACATCTAGGATTCGACAAGGTTACCGTCTTTAACCATTGCACTACCGGTTTTACGCTCGGTAATCGCGTATGTATTGATCAGAATGCGTAACTCGCACTGGTCGCCAATTTTAGCCCGTTCAAACCTAAATTATATTGACGCGTTGATATAACGTAGACTGATCAGACTGCGCAGATGCACAAGACCGTAAGATATCTTTTTCACGCGACGGCTATCAAGCGTAAAACGAGCCATACCACAATAAAAAGTGTGTTATGGCAATGAAATCTCCGATCTGTCGGCTCATCCGCCAAGACTCATTTGACAATGGAAATTCTGTTCCGGTGCGCCGGCTGATCAGTCTGTTTCACTTGGGGCCACTAAATTTAGGTCAGTCAGTCACAGCTGGCAGTTGGCCAACACGTGTCTCTGGACGTCGGTGCCTTTGAACTCGGTGAAAGGCTTACCGTATTGACCTTAAGTATTGGACTACCTAGGTAAGACAGTTAAAATGATCGTTAGAAATACTGGATAACGAGGTGTTACCCAGTATATTTTACGATCAGAGCGTCCCAATTAATACAGTCACAAAATTACTGTAATTAATCTGAAATCTTAAATAGTCCCAATATATATAATCATTGAATTAATTACTTTTCCCCCAGACAGCAGGTGTCCCAATACATACAGGGTCCCAAAACATAGAATTATTACGGTAGTGATCAAAGTCAGTCAGTGTTCACTGCAATAAATAAGTGAAAATTTGATCATGTGCACTCTAGTGCACACAAGCGGTATCATGTATACACTCCTCTGTTGATACAAAGCCAGCTCAAAGGACTTACTTGACTTGTAGAATAGCAGTGACAATCATAACAACAAGCATAATGTACAGTGATGGATAATGAAGTTGAGAGTAGCCATCAAAAGTCAGCTGAATCATTCCAGAGACAGCTTTAGCCGAGATAACACAAAATGATGCTGAAAATATACAAAAGAATACAATATATCAAACTAATATTAATGGGATTTAAAAACCAGAAAATGTCTCATGCTTAGATCAAATATAATTCTGTAAGAATGATAATGATATATATTCATATGTTAATGTTACTAAAAATGTTTTTTTGACAAAAACAGATGCCTCACCACTTGCACTTTACCAGCAGTATCATTTTCCCTATATGTTGTCAAGTTAAGACCTTTTTTTTTTTGATTGATTGATTTGATGCTTAACGTCCACGGTAAACAACTATGGTCATGTTGGGACGGTCAGTTACCGTAACCACACTATTCCTGGGCAGGCTTAGACCTCCTAAGCGGTTAACCAGTACTAAGTGCACATACTTTTGCCAGTAACTGACAACTGCCCTTCTTGAATCAGCAGAAGGAGAAACGGAAGTATGTGGCCAGACCGGGTTTCGAACCCAGGACCTCTAACTTATGAGTCAGGTGCCCTACCGATTGTGCTACGCAGCCCGGCTAAGTTAAGACCTCCTGTGACCTTTAAAATAGGGTCAAGGTCACCAAAATTTAATCATTTCCACTCCTAATCATACACTTGTCTATGTTTGGTCATCATCCATCAATCTCTTCAGAAGATATGGTGCAGACAAGCCATTTTTCAATGTTTCTTGACCTTGAAAATGAGGTCAAGGTCATAAAAGTTTAATCAGTTCTTTTGCATCTCCCAACAATATATCTGTGCAAGTTTGGTTAAAATCCATCAATCCTTTCAGGAAATATAAAGCAGACAAGGCATTTTTCAACATTTTTTTTACCTCCTGCGACCTTGAAACAGGGTCAAGGTCACCAAAATTTAATCAGTTCTTTTCCATATCCCAATGATATACCTGTGCAGGTTTAGATACAATCCACCCATTCAGGAGATACATTTCAGACAAGAAATTTTTCAACACTCTTTGACCTCGTGTGACCTTAAAAATGGGATCAAGGTCACCAAAACCTAATAAGTGCTTCTCCATCTCCCAGTGATATATATACGCCAGTTTGATTAAAATCCATCCATCCAGTCAGGAGATACGGTGCAGACAAGGCATTTCCAATATTCTTTGATCTCCTGTGACCTTAAAAATAGGATCAAGGCATAAAAACGATGCTAGCTACTATAATCTGATACTTACTTCTACAGTTTCTGTGATTACCAAAATACTAAACTAGTCCTTTTATGAAATTGAAAAAAAAGCCTCAGGCAAGTTTAAAACTTCGTAGTAAATGACCATAAGTACATGTATAAGATTCTGATAATAATATCTTTTTTAAATGGGATTTCATGACCCTAAAGGTTGATATTGTTTCCATATAAAAAATAACACACTGTCCTAGATGGCATCACAAGTTATTCACCAGCAAGAGTTACATAACATGATGTGGCCTTGCAATTTTTATCACATAGCTTAAGTCACTGACTAACAACACTACTACATGTTGAGCTGCAGTATGCATACACATTGAAACAATGTCAGTGCAAGTTCAAACAATGTTGTGTCAATATTTTGGCAACATGAAGACATATCATCAATACAGATACAATGTTGTTCCAGACAGTGCCCACTCGCATTGCTGAAAAGTTTTGAAACATTTTTGTCAGACACACATTTATTATCCTTAACACTGAAAGAACTAAAAATGAAAAAAGTTGATTTTGCACACAATGTAGCCCTGATAAGGTGGCTCATTATGAGCCATCTCATCTGGATCTACATGATTTGCCCTCTAGTCTTTCAATTCTAAACATGATAAAACTTTTTTTGAAATTTTGCAAACATGAAGGTTGTCATCTGCTGTTTTAGCATGTCAAGGGTTAAATCAACAGCTCTAAGAGAATCACAAATAGAGAATACCATGACAGTGTCTTTTGATATCAGGGTTATCAGGCGAGACCAGAAACAGAGCAGAAATGGTGAGGCTTGCTGAGCCAGTCAGACGTGTTTCTGGTTGCGCCTGATAAACTTGATATCAAAAGACACAATCATGTTTTTCTATTTATCATGCATTATTAGAAGATTTTATGGCATAAAAAGAGCTAAACAAATCGAAAACAAACACAGTTTTGTTGGCACTTGCTGATGTTGCAAATGCGTTATGACGTAATTCCGTGACGTCATTTAACCAACTGAACTTTGGTATCACAGCCAACGCCAGTATATATCCAATCATCTTCAGGGATTGTATCTAAAGGCATCGCCTGATAACATTTGTGCAAGCACAGTTCTAAAGTGACCTGATATCACATCATGTTATCATACCCCTGTTATCAGGTGAATTTTGAAGCAGATGCATGATAAATACTCATCATCAACTCACCTATAAGTGAAGTAATAAGCAGATAAATGACAACTCTTTCCATCTTCTTCCAGTACAGCAAAAGTAAAAGGACCAGAATAATTACCAGCTCTAGACTCTGAAATATAAGAAGACAAATACAGAACAGTCCCAATTACAAGCTATGTTTGAGGTTCATAAAAGGCACAGCATTATAAGTAAATAGTAACATTGATAAGATGTGGTATCAACACTGATGCAACATCATATCAAAACTAATGCAATGTAATATCAATACTGCTGCATCATCATATGAATACTGCTGCAACATCATATGAATACTGATGCAACATCTTATCAAAACTGACACAATGTCATATTAACACAGATTCAATGTCATATCAATGCTGATGGAATGTAATATCAATACTGCTGCAACATAATATGAATACTTATGCAACATCATATCAATATGGATGCAACATCATATCAACACTAACACAATGTCATATTAACACTGATAATATGTCATATCACCATTGATGCAATGTCATAACAACACTGATGCAATACTGATTCATCATCATATAAACACTAGTGATACATCATATTAACACTGATTCAATACCATATCAGCACTGATGCAATGTCAAATAAACACTCATGCATTTCTTATCAATACCAATGTGATGTCATTTCAACACAGATACAATATAATATCAACAAAGAGTCAATGTCATATGAAGGCTGATCAGTATTAATGCAGTGTCATATCAACAATGAAGCAAGGTTGTATCAACTGATGCAACACCCGGTAGCTCAGTGGGTTAAGCGCTGGCCTACTGATCTAATGCAGTGTCATATCAACAATGAAGCAAGGTTGTATCAACACTGATGCAACACCCGGTAGCTCAGTGGGTTAAGCGCTGGCCTACTGATCTAGCGGTCGCGGGTTCGAGCCCCGCTGGAGGCGGAGTTCTTTCCATCGTAAACAAGGTTCCATTGCACACAGCCTTTCATTATCACAAGCCCATCGTCCTGATATGACTGAAATACTGTTGAAAAGGACGTAAAATCGCAAGTCATCCATCCATCCATCTGATGCAACATCATATCAACCTTAGTGCAACATCATACAAATATTGATGTAAGGTCAAATCAACATTGATGCAACATCATATCAACACAGATGTAATCTCTAATGTAATATCAGCACTGATGCAACTTCATAACATTGATGCAATGTTACAGTAAACACTGACATAACAACATATCAACACTGGTGCAATGTCAAATCAACACTCATGCAATCTCAAATCAACACTGATGCAATATCCTATCAACCCTGATGCAACATTGTATCAACACTGATACATCAATATATTGACACTGTTGCAATATGATACCAACACTGATGCAATGTCATATCAACACTGATGCAACAATATAAAAGATGGAGAGAACACTTGAATCTGGGTCAAAAATGTTTGATTAGGAACTTCTGTCTAAATAATCAGATCCTTGCAGTCATTTTAAAAATATTTTATTCTGACCAAGAAAATCAATGATTTTGTTGCTGTTGTCTGTGAAACACAATACACTTACCACATAAATTATAAAGGAGGTCTGTGTAAGAGCTTTATTTAACATCTCTCCATCCAGTATTGCTTCTTTCTGCAAAACATTTAAGTATACAGTTGACAATGAGAGACAAACACAATGTGATATTATTGATTTATTTCCCTTAACCAATATAGATAACCAAAGAAAATATTCTGCAAATGGAGGCAATTCAATTACCTCCCTTTGCAGACTCTTCATTTCCTTAATCATAGTGGCTGATCAAGGCATTCACTTGTATCTCTTCCAATTCAGGAGGCACAGGGGAACAATCCAACAGCATGCACTTCCTGGCATTGAATCTGTCTGTAATAATATATCAAAGAATACAGGAACAAATTTTGCAAATATGCAGCTCTGAATTTGAAAGTATTTTTTATGGTAGTTATCATATTGAATAGGATGTACATAGTATCAGCTATAATTTCTAACTGCTTAATGCTTAA
This sequence comes from Ctena decussata, assembly GCA_963989385.1. Taxonomy (NCBI): domain Eukaryota; kingdom Metazoa; phylum Mollusca; class Bivalvia; order Lucinida; family Lucinidae; genus Ctena; species Ctena decussata. The sequence continues at coordinate 301,904 of CAXDIV010000027.1, forward strand.
CACCTTGAAAGTTATTATACGAGGGGTGTTCGGAAAGTATTGCAAATAGCCTCATAACTTTATTTAAGGGCATCCTGGGTACAAATGCTAAGCATGTACTGAGAACAGTACATGTTGTCTTTACAATGATACCAAACACTATAGGAAGACACTTCTCCCTATTGACTTACAGCGCATTTTATTAGGCCCCAATCATACCACTGGGCTAATTTCATATGTGAAATTTTTTCAGTGTTAGGCATTCAAGTCATTTATCATTGTAAATACAAAATTAATCTTTGTAAACTGCTTGTCCATCGTTGCCTACAATGTCCATACAAAAGTTAGAAGGGTGGCAACTGTTATCAATTTATTCCTTACAAAGCAATGCACAGTTCTTATGACGTTCTTGAAATCAACGTCATCATTTTTGAAAGGTCGTAGAGGCTTTATTTTTTGCATGAATTTGAATTTATTGACAGGTTTTCGTTGACCCACATGACTGCTCTTGCTAAAAAAAATTTGAATGCTAACAAACTAGTTTTCATTACAAAATGATTATAACTTTAATAGAAAGGGAGAATTTGCTACTACATAAAGTACGCATAGTTCATATTCACAGGACTGTATGGAACCTAGATTAAATATGACTTCCAACATATTTACAGGAAAACATTACCTGAGCATTGTCTTTAAGTACAAAAGATAAAAAAAAAATCGAAGACTGCTCATATATGAATTACGGCCTACTAAAGTAAAATTCTGCAGTGACTTTAGGGTATACTTTTATCAATGCAGTTACAAAATGTGTCTTTTAAAACAAATACACCATGTTAGCAGACTTGTCTGGGCATACCATAGCTTTATCTGTTTTTGCTATCAGAAGTTCTGATTTTTATGGTGGTTACCAAGAAATTACATCACTTGCAAAACTTTCTGAATGCCCCTTGTAAACTGCTTATTTTCAATTCAAACACAATCAATTTCATGAATTTCACAATTGAAAACTATTACATTTCACCTTATACCCTGGTGTTAGCACACAGACAGATACAGATATCAGTTCTGACTTAAGCCAAGGAAACAAAATATGTGTGAAATTTATTCTCTTTAAAAAAGGTGACATCATAGCAAAGCCTCACACTGCCTCAACAAACCTCGCCTTTGCAACCTGATGTGGGCCTATACTACAACGAGGCTATAAAAAGAAATCATGCAAAAACGAATAGCTGAAAATAACCCAAACTACCAAAATAACCCTAAATACTGGAACAAATGTGCTGCCCAAACAGTGCTGACCCAGACCGAATTGCATGCAGGCTGATCAGTCTGCATTAACTGCCTTTTGCGAACGTCACTTGAGAGTAAAGTTAGTAAATTTCAGAACAATCATAGCAGCAATTACAGCTATCCAAATATTCTGGGTAATTAACACTTAAAGCACAAAAAATGAAAAACAGTTGAATTTCCAAATAGTGTAGATTCAAATGAGGTGGCTCATATTGAGCCATCTCATCTGAATCTACACTGTTTGCATTGTAAGTTTCAATAAACAATATGATATATAGCTTAGACGAATCATTATTTTAACCCTTAATGTGCCAAGAAGCAGACAACAAAATATACGTCTGCAGAATTTCAAATAATGTTTCATCCAAGTTATATCATATTGAGAATTCAAAGACTAGAGGGCAAACAGTGTAGATCCAGGTGAGGTGGCTCATTATGAGCCACCTCATCTGGATCTACACTGTTTGTAAATTTAACTTTTTTTATTTTTGGCGCTTTAAGGGTTAAGTTTGCAGGTGTAAATTTTGTTGTCTGCTAGTTTGCGTCTCTAAGGGCTATGTTACATAAATAGAGGATCTTACACGAGTGGTCATTTCATTTGACATTTATGAAACGAGCCTTCAGCGAGTTTCCTAAATTCCATATGAAATGACCACGAGTGTAAGATTCTGTTTATCATATGACCCTTTAAAATGGGATTCTAACACCTTCAAACTGAACAATATTTCAATAAGAAATCGCATCGTTGACAAGGATGCTGTCAATGACGTTACGTATACACGCCAAAGTGTTATTACATGTGAGGTCATACGATTTCTATGACACGACGTTATCCACTGAATAACAGCGACTTCATATGATAAATGTAATTCAGTTTTAAACAAGAAATGCAACATTTCAAATTAGAAAAGGCAGTGCTCTAGATAAGAGGGAGTATTTGGTGGAACTAAGGGATAATTTTAAAATTTGTTAAATCTGAGCAGAAACATATATTGTGACCTCTCATCTGAACCACCCTTTTCAAGTGTGGTTCAGATGAGGAGTCACAATATATGTTTTTGAGAATAAGAAAAATTATCCCACAATTATCTCCCCTTGTCTGAACCGCCTTGAAAACAGTGGTTAAGATGAGGGGTCACAATATATGCTTTTGAGAATAAGTAAAATCATCCCACAAATATCATCAAGTACTCCCTCTAATCTTGAGCTCTGAATAAGAGAATTTTAACAGCATCGATAAACCTCAAAGTCACCAGGTGGTCCCAGTATGTTGAGAGCTGAAATATTTTCATCCTACGGAAAAAATAAGCCAAGTTTATAGCATATTGTCATGTCTTCTACAGCATTCTGTGCCAACAAAATGTAATCAATTCTCTTTAAAATCTTTATCTAATTTGCAAGCATTCCATTTTCACTAACATTAATGAGCCGCCACACGACAAAACCAACAAAGTGGATGTGCGCCCAGGGCAGACTCAGATCAGCCTGGGCATCCACCCAGTCTGATCCGAGTCTTCGCTGTCCACATGAAGGTAGCTGAGACCCTTAGCTACCCTTTAAGTGCTTAGCAAAGGGTCTGATCAGACATGGTGGATGCCCAGACTGATCTGAGTCTGCCCTGTGCGCACAACCACATTGTTGGTCTTGTCGTGTTGTGGCTTAATTATAATTTTTCATGCCTGTAGTAAACCTGCAATTCCATCCCTACCTGGAAGCTTCTGCAATTAGTTAGTCAAAATGTAACAATGCTACAGGCCAACTTCATTGTGTCAAACTTGCTTATCTCGAAAACCCTGCTAGTGTCGAAGTGATCTCCCATTCCCGAACATTCCCCCGTATATAATATTGCATGTCGACCTTTGTTGTGTCGAACTCGCTTATAACGAAAACACTGCTGTATCGAAGTGATTTTTGATTCCCCTCCGACACTTCCCATGTGTTTTACCACTGTTTGTGTCGAAGTCAAAATAAGTATTCAGAAAAAGATCGCCGAAACGACGGAAAGAAAATGACGGCAATTTTGTGTAGATGTTTTGCGGTAATGAAAAAACCTGCATATTTTTGTCTTTAAGCAAATTGGTACAAACATCGAACAATAACAATGAAAAAGAACGATTTACCGAACAATTGTCTTTAATTGATCGCAGTTCAATCAATTATCCCAAATTATCCAATAATTATCCAATGATTGTGTGAAACGATGCAGACATTGTTTTGTTGATCAGCTGTTTTTGTGTGTAAGTTAATTGACCTTGAACCGCGTATACGTCACAGGTCAGGTGCGTTCGATTGGAAAGTACGGTCAATTAGGCGCCTTTGAAATTTAATTGATTGAACAGTATTGAGCGGCGCTCTTTGATGCGGGCTATTAGTAACAATCCCGTTTTCAGTAGAAACAGTTTTACTACGTTCTTGCTGCACACGTTTTGTAGAAATACTGACATTACGAAAGTTAAGATATTGTACATGTATTGAACAAAAATTTTGGTGACGTCACAATTTGCCTATCTCGAACTTCAGAAAACTCGAAGTGGGTTCTCCATTCCCTTGGAATTCGAGATATTGAAGTTGGCCTGTATATCAATTTATGTAAGAAAAGCATATTATATGAGCCTTGAGGAAAAAGAAATAGTGAAGTTATCTAATCACAAAACTTAGTCTTATCTCAGTGTTGGCTGTTTATACATAATATTTAGGACCATTTCCCATGACATGGTTCATCTATTTCAAACAAGTAACAAACCTTTGATGCAAATGCCACCAGAATAACTGCTCCAATGATAGCCAGTGCAGATCCTGCAAAACAAAGAGTTGGACATATAATGTAAATACTGTAAGGCCTGATTTCATGCCGAACTTTTGATAATACAGTAAAACCTGTCTTAATGGCTACCTCTATTAAGCAGGCAACCTGTATTAAGCAAGCACGTATTCATTTCCTGAAAAATGCAAATACATTAAAATGTACCTTTATTAAGCAAGCACCTGTCTTAAGCAAGCATATTTTGATTATCTCTAGGGTGCTTGCTTAAGACAGGTTGGACTGTACATGGATAAGCATTCAGAACACCAAAATTTTACATTGCTCCTTCAGGTGAAATACCGGTAAACCATGGACTTGTTAATCTGAGATATAATGGTGACGTGAAATCAGGCCTAAGTGTTGGGACACACATCTGAGCAAACAGTGTAGACCCAGATCAGACTGCTCCCAAGGAGCAGTCTGTTCAGGTGCTTTTGCCATCAATTGTCAACTTACTGTTTTATCAGTAATATGCATCGGGCTGTAAAACAAATAATCTTAGGAATGTAACTAAAAAACTTAACAAGGGAGAGCAATCACTGCTAAATGCAAGTATCAATGCACATTGACAAAATCACAAAATCATTAGACTGTAAACTAGAGCAAGTGAGCAAGGGCTCACGTATACCCCCGACCAGTGCTACCGCCTAATGAAAGCAAACTTTAACACAAACATGTTATAAAAGGACAAATTCAAAGTCTGAGACCTTGACCTTAGGTCAGCAGCAGCATCCATATAATGTAAACTAGTATAAGATAAAATTAGTCATGCATCACCAGATTCCATTTAAATATATTAGAACAAGCAAAAAAAAAAAAAAAAAAAAAAAGAAAACAAATGGCTGAGTCCTAGTTATTGACCCTTGGCCCCACCCATAAGCCTGACCCAGGAGTCCCTTTCGAAAGTAATGCTATAGAGTTATCATGAATAAAATATGGAAGATATTTACAATGCATTTACACAGATACGAGGGGCATTTCAGAAACTAGAGCAAGTGAGCAGGGGCTCACGTATACCCCCGACCAGTGCCTACGCCTTTTGAAAGCATCCTTTACCACAACAAGAGGCCCAAATGGGCCTGATATCGCTCACCTGGCTTTTGTGCACTTACTGATACAAAATTGGTCAAATTCCAATGAAATTTTCTCATTTTCACATTTGACTACTTTTAGTAACAGAGGCCAACTTGTCTGGTCTTTATATATTTACTTTTGAAACACCTAAATGCAAGAATCATTTTGCCACAAATTTCATCAAAACCCATTCAGGGGTTACTGAGATATTGTCAGTTTCATGTTTTGTGCTATTTTTAATAATGGCAGATGGCGGCCATCGTGGAATGCCAAAATGCAAAAAATCGAAAAGCTTTCATGCAAGGACAATTTTGACACACAAATGATCCAGTTCCATTGTAATTTTCTAATTTTTATATTTTGCTATTTTAAGTAATAGAGGCCAACTTGATTGGTCTATATTTGTTAACTTTTTAAACGACTCAAAGCAAAAATCATTTTGCCACAAATTTCGTCTAAATCGATTCAGCGGTTAATGAAATATTGTCATTTTCATGTTTTGTGCTATTTTTATTAACGGCAGACGGGGGCCATCTTGGAATGCCAAAATGCAAAAAATCAAAAAAGCTTAATGAAAGGACCATTCTGATAGAAAATTAGTCCAATTCCATTGAGATTTTCTAATTTTCATTTTTTTCTATTTTTAGTAACAGTAGCCGATATGACTGGTCTATAGTTAGTTATTTTTGAAACATCTCAATGCAAGAATCATTTTGACACAAATTACATCAAAATCCATTCAGCAGTTACTGTGATATTGTCATTTTCATGTTTTGCGCTATTTTTAGTAACGACAGATGGCGGCCATCTTGGAATGCCAAATTGCAATTAATCGACATGGCTTCATGCAAGGAACATTCTGACACAAAATTGGTCCAATTCCATTCAAGGGTTACTGAGTAATTGTCATTTTATGTTTGTGCTATTTTTAGTAACGGCAGATGGCGGCCATCTTGGAATGCCAAATTGCAATTAATCGAAACGGCTTCATGTAAAGAACATTCTGACATAAAATTGGTCCAATTCCATTCAAGGGTTCTTGAGTAATTGTCATTTTTATGTTTGTGCTATTTTTAGTAACGGCCCCCATGGTGGCCATCTTGAATAGTCAACTGTCACAAAATTGAAATAATTCCATTCAAGGACCATTTCTGACCAAATCTGACCAGAATCTATTGTGTTTTCTTAAGATAATGACATTTGAGCAAAATCGGTCTTGTAAGCGCTAAGTAGGTCACTGTGACCTAATTCCGCTATAGATTTTTTTCATTTTTATAATTTTTAATCCCAAGGTTCCATTCATGTTCCATGCAAACTTTCAACCAAATATACCAAATGGTTCTGGAGAAGAAGTTGATTTTGTTGTTTTTGCTATTTTTAGTAACGGTGGCCATCTTGGATTCTTGACCTGACCTGATTTTACAATTTTGAAACCCTGCAGTCTGGCCATGCTCCATGTGAAATTTGAGACCTATGGGTTCAGTGGTTGTTTGAAGTTGTTTGAATAAGGTGTTTTCTGACAGTGGCATTTGAACAAAATTACACTCGTAAACAGAAAGTAGGTCACTGTGACAAAACTCCGCTACAGATTTTTTTCATTTTTATAATTTTGAATACCAAGGTTTCACTGATGTTCCATGCCAAAATTCAGACAAATATACCTAGTGGTTCTGGAGAAGAAGTTTATTTTGTTGTTTTTGCTATTTTTAGTAACAGCTGCCATCTTGGATTTTCAACCTGACCCAATTTTACAATTCTGAGACCCTGGTGTCAGGTCATGCTCCATGTGAAATTTGAGAACCATGGGACCAGTAGTTTTACAGAAGAAGATGTTTGAATATTTGTTTTAAGGTGTTGACGGACAAATTTCGTGACGACGCACGACACACGCCGGATGCATTGGTATGACAATAGCTCACTATGGCCCTTCGGGCCAGGTGAGCTAAAAATGTAATGTTATTGTCATATATGTACATAATTCAAAGTTTGTGACCTTGACCTTATGTCAGCAGCAGCACCTATATGTGTAAACTAGTATGATATAAACATTGTCATGTATTATTAAGCTCCATTCAAGTATATTTATAGAGCTATAATCCAAAACTACACAACAAATGGCTAAGTCCTAGTTATTGACCCCAGGCCCCACCCATGAGCCTGACCCTGCAGCTTCAGATCCAAAGTAATGCTATAGATATATCACGAACCAAATATGGGAGAAATCTTCAATGCAGTTACAGAGATATGAGGAATCAAAAAGGTATAACCCAAAACTTTGACATTTTGACATAATGAAAATGCCTAAGTCCTAATTACTGACCCTTGGCCCCACCCTGGGGCCCGACCCAGGGGCTTAGACAGTTAACATCAAAGGCAATGCTATAGAGATATCATAAACCAAATATGGAAAGAATCTGATAAGTAGTAACAGAGATATGAGCAATCAAAAAAGGTTTAACGCAAAACTTTGACGTAAAGTTGACGAACGGACGGACGAACGAACGAACGGACGGACGGACGGACGGAATGACAAAAACTATATACCCCCTGACATACTTTGTATGTCGGGGGTACAATAATGTAAATGATCTCAGGGTAGCCTATTGGCAGATATTTAGCAGTGGTGTTATATATCATTGGAAAGCTAACTTTAAGTGCTTAAGAATGGTATGCGTAAAAAGAATGTCTAAGTCACCCATGCATGACAGCATGTGTTTATACGTCATAAGGGTGTGGATACTGGAAACTATACATTTTCACTGAAAGTACCTCGTGTTCTGTTGCTGTTTCCCAAATGGGAAAATAATATATTTTAATAAACACGTGATACTGTCCTTTCAATGTAAAATAAGTAAGTTATACAGAAATCGTTTCCAGATTCTACACAAGTAACATAATAAACGCGATTGTTTGTCTGCTATGTGGTTATAAATGCAATGTTATTATAAATGCATTATATCAATAAAATTGTGATTTTTGACTAAATCACATCCAATTTCAACAAATGACAGACATTTTATTACTGAAATGATTAGGTCACCATATTTTGTTACGACTGGCATCAAATCACTGATGAAACTGGATGATACGTGTGCAAACCCCACGCCGGAAAATGCAAAGTAGCAGCAATCCATGTAAAATACAAAACAATAAAATGAAATTATCTTCTAATAAAAAGACACAGGCTCAATATATTTAACTTTGTTCAATGTCAAAAATTAGAAGGACATATTGATAGAAAAATATATATATAAAGCCTTGAAAGACTTGTTATTTAATATGACATACTGGCATTAAAATATGTGGGTGGTTGGGGAAACTTATCGTAAAAAATAGATAGGCCACTGACAAAACAGCATAAGGTGCCATAAAAGATTATCTATAACAGAAAACAAGTATGACGAATAAGATCTTATTTATTTTTTGTTTCATATCTGTCGCCAAACATTCACTTTCACTTAATTTGACCTCAAAATCGAAGTTTAAACAACTTACTATACATTTTAATTTAGCGCAGGAAGTGACGTCATCAGAAATGCGCATAGCGACGTCATCAGAAATGCGCATTTTTGCATGATTAGCCTATCTTACAAGGTAAATCTTGTGTGTTAGCAAAGCTGATACAATGTTTTTCATACTGAAATATTTTCAGGATAACAGGTATTATAGGTATCAATCAAGAGCTGCTTGTATCCAGAGTAAAGAAAATATTAATTTGTCTTTACATAAATATTCCGTCTGTTTCTACTCAGTGTCCGTACCCTAACAACAATTGTCAAGGCATATTTTGAAGAAAATACCAGTGCCTCAAACTTTTTGAGTGAATACCATTGGGTGATATGTATACCTAAAAGTTAAGACATAAATCTTAAAAATCGGTCAACATTCCTAGGAACGGTTGACTCATTTCCACTATTTCTGAAATGACCCTCGTATGAGCAATCTAAAATGTTTAACGCAAAACTGTGACATAATGAAAATGCCTAAGTCCTAATTATTGACCCTTGGCCCCACCCAGGAGCCTGATCCTGGGGCATAGACTCTTCACATCAAAGGTAATGCTTAAAGGTAGGTTCCTGTACATTGGAATGCATCATAATCTTGATGAACTTTCATCCAAGTTGTTGGAAAGCACTTTTAAAAGGGAATTAAAAAGTTTCACTAAAAAGTGTAAATCCAAGAAATATTAGAAAAGTTGTTTTGCAAGGGATTTCCTAACTCTGCTTCGCACACCAGTTAGCGCTATTTTTAGTTCGCGCCAAAAATAGATAACGCAGCTGATGTCATGCTGCATTACATTTTGGGATAGTTTTAACCCATCCGCCCTGCCAGGACCTCTAGGAGAGCTCAAGTCAAGGGAAAATTGACCTTTGGAGAATGGCATCAGAAATCGCGCACTTATAGACATAATAAACAAAGTTATTTTTAGAACTGGAATTCCAACGAAAGAAAATAAAGCCAAAGGAAAAACAACTATTTTCTTCAACATCTGACGAGTTTCTCAGTAGCAACAAATTCAGAAAAATAAGAGAATTCAATACTGCTCAGAAAAAGACGAAATTATTTTGTGGACATAATTGACATCGCTAGCCCAGGAACCTACCTTTAAGAGATAACATGAACCAAATATGAAAAGAATCTGACATGTGGTTAAAAAAATATGAACAATTAAAAAAGGTTTAACGCAAAACTTTGACATAATGAAAACCCCTATGTCCTAATTATTGACCCCTGACCTCCACCCAGGGGCCTGACCCGGCTGTCTAGATATATCAAATCAAAGGTAATGCTATAGAGATATAATGAACCAAACATGAAGAGAATCTGATATAAGGGTACAGAAATATGAGCAATTTCAAAAGGTTTAACGCAAAAAAAAAGTTGTCGAACGGACGGACAGACAGACGAACGGACGGAATGACAAAAACTATATACCCCCTGACATTATTTGTATGCTGGGGGCATAATTACAGTTCAAGGTCATAACATGGTACCTCAGTGTAACAGCCTGTTTACTAGTAAATGATAAATGCTAAGGTTTGTGCATGAAGGGAACAAATTTATAAGATCACAAAATATGGTCAAGAGAATATGGTCAAGGGAAAACATGGTATACCAGAGTTGGATTCCATCTTAAGAAGAACGCAAATACCATATTTGAGCCACGACACGAGAAAACCAAAAATGTGGTTGTGTGACCAGTGCAGACTCAGATCAGCCTCGGCATCTTCATAGTTTACTCAGACTCTTTGTTAAGAGTTCAAAGGGTAGCTAAGGGTCTAAGCTACCTCCATGCGGACAGGGAAGACTCTGATCAGACTGGGCGGATGCCCAGGCTGATCTTAGTCTGCGCTGGGCGGACAACCACTTTGTTGGTTTTCTCGTGTCGCGGCTCACTATCAGTCCAGCTGTTTATATGAAATGGAGATAAATGCTATGGTTGACATGAGTTTTGATGGCTGTAAGAACGAATGAAAGAAAACCAGACTACTGTGTCATGGCTGCTGTGTCATGCTAAGGAAAGTGTAATAAAAACAGCTTACCAAAAAGTTGTTCAGCTCTAATTTTCTCCTTCAGGAATATGCCTGCTAGGAACATGTTTGCTGAAGAAGAAAAAACACTAGCATATGATAACAAAGGATTAATATTTCTCACTCATCTGCAACCATTTATCATCATTCAGTCAGTCAGCAACTCACAGCTGATTTCCGATTTTATTACTTTTCTAACTTATTTCAACATTTTAAAAGAAATAAACTTTATTTTTGTGGATTTAGCTGATGTATAAATGCAGCTGAACCACTCACAAACTGAGCGTTTTGTGTTAAGTTTGTGAGGAATTCTAATGCAATTACGAATATAATGCGACGTCTGATTGGATAACGTCAAAAATTTGCGACAGTAAATTCTGCGATTTACTGTCGCAAACACGACGTCATTAAGAAACATTGCTTCTCATTGGCTGACATATGGTTCTACGCAGCTGAAAGCACTTGCTATGGGTGAAAAGTAACACACTTTTAAAGGTGAAAATGTGAAAAGTGCATTAGAATGGGGATAACTGTATTGAAAATTGTCATTTTGGGGGGTAAATTGTCATTTTTATGGTCGCAAATTGGGTTTTACGGCTCCGCTGGCGCGTCACCATAAAACGAAATTTCTGACCATAAAACCGGCAATTTATCTCCCTAAATGACAATTTTGAGTACAGTTATCCCCTAATTCACCAGCATAACACACTGATAAAACTAAGTTTTAAAATTCCAACTCCGCCATCTTTATCTACTCTGCCATACATATCTTAACTCCATCAGCAATACCAAGTACCTTAGAAACCACTGTAAATACAACAGTTCCAAGCAGTTAGAAGTTTCCAGTCCTGGGATCTATCAAAGTATTCACTCTCAACTAATCAAATTACACTAAAGTAGCATTAACAACCTATTATCTGTTTACAGAAATTATTTTTTTACTCGGAAGATACATTGTTTTATAGCTGACTAAAACTAAGTCCCATATGAAGCTTTGAACAAAACCTTTTCCTGGCATAGGTTATGTTCCAACATAACCTATGCCAGGAATAGGTTTTGATCAAAGCTTCATATGGGACTTAGTTTTAGTCATTTATAAAACAAGGTATTTTCCGAGTAAAAAAATAATTTCTAGGCTGTTCATTAGAATATGGAGTTAGAATTATAGAATGAAGTTATATCATATCCCAGTGGTGAATGACTATTTTAATAATCTTTCTTTTTCATACTTTTAATTCCATTAGATAAATAGCAATGGTATCTGATTATGACTTTATGTACTGGTATGCTCTATATCAAAAAAGAATTCCTATACAGACTAACAACTAAAATCTTGAACTCAAAGCATAGAAATTTGCTTTACCTATAACAGTTGTTGTCCCTAGAGGGGCTACCACAGAGGCTGGGGCATATCCATAAGCTGAGAAGTTGCCCACTTCTCCAAGAGCCATCAGCACCACGCCAACCCACCAAAGAGGGTTCTTTGTATAGTGTATTGGAATTTCAAGCTCCTCATTCTTCATGTGAGTAAATTTCTACAACAAAAACAAAAGAGAAACTGCCAGTTTTCAACTCTAGTCTGAAGTTTCTCAACTGCATTTGCAGGAATAAATTCTAATCGGCCCAAGTCATATTCTAACCTGCTGTGAGAAAAGCTGGACTATTTTTGGAAACAGTAAAGATTCAAGGCTGTCGTTAAACAGTCTAATGTTTGCTGTGCTCCAATTCTGAATTTTCCAGGCCGGTAAGTGGGAAGGCATGATTTTTTTCAGGTGCCAAATGGTATAGTTATTGATATGCATTTACAGAGTTGCTTCCCTTCCCCCGCAAGTGTATCCATTCATCTTAAGGGGCATTTTCTGATAGTGTGGCTCATTATTACAAGACAGCAATAAAAGGATGACCGTGAAGCTATTTCTATGTATGTGTTCTTCATTTGAATGTATTAAGCAGCCTGCCTTTAGCATGTTTAGACCTACCAAAAACTCACATCTTGGATCATTTACTTTAGTTAATTAGTTGTTCCAAGTTGGCTTTCACAGAAACAACATTTGAGCCACGACACGACAAAACCAACAAAGTGGCATGTGCGCCAAGCAAAGACTCAGATCAGCCTGAGCATCTGCCCAGTC
>CAXDIV010000028.1:0-131785 GCA_963989385.1 Ctena decussata
AGATTCTGTAATGAAATGGAACACCATACATTTTCAATTAAAGTAATTCTCATAAAACGAGAGCAAGTTCATGCTACTGTAAAGTTTCTAAAAATTGAGACACATAAAATATTGTTTTAATTGTCCTGCAATAGAACAGTCTGATTTTACTATGCTGTAATGTATCCACACAATGCAGATGGAATGGCACACAAAGTAGGCCCTTATCAGACAAGCAGTCTGTTTTGGAAGGAGCAGTCTGATCAGGGTCTGTACCATTTGCTCAGACATTCAAATATTTATGGTACTATCAGGAGATATGCCCAAAAAGGCTGGAGAAATAACCATGTGCAGACCCCAACTGCAGTTCCTTTATAATCTCAGTCTGCATTCTTTGTGCGGACATATATTTTCTCTGTAATTATGTTTTTTATAGTAAATTTTTAATCATAAATATCATATCAGCCCACTATATGTGCGTGCTTCATGTAACAGTTAACTTTATTCATGAATTTGAAGATGTTATATTTGCATCACTCTAAATCATGAAATAATTTTGAAATTTGATAAATTGCCACAAAATTTCTTATTACATCGAAAATTCTAAAAATGATTTAAATACTGCAATTGTCCTAAAAATCAAAGACTTTGGTTTTATAATGCAGTTATGTGTCAAAAAGATTCAGATTTACAATGCAGTTATGTGTGAAAAAGATGCAAGCAGTGTAGTCCCTGATCAGACTGCACCTGATTTGGGTCTGGAATGTCTGCTTAGAATTATCTGACCATATACTTATAAATTTTATGGTTGTTCAGCAGAATGAGCCATCTCATCTACAGCTGCGACTATTACCAAGGCTTTTTCATTTGGTCCTCATAGTTTTAAAATTGAATCAAAGTGATCTGTGAAATAAACATAAACATACGTAAATGTTCCTCCCTGGAATTCATGTAACTGTAACTGGTTAACTTTGGCTCTCGTTGCTAAGTCCTGTAAGAAATATAACAAGACTTGTTAGATGGCAACAAAGTGCACTTAATGGGAGTGTGACTCTCTGCCTCATGTCACTATTAAGTATCGTGATTCTAAAAGAAACATAAAAGAAGCATAAAAGAGCTATAAATTCAATAAATCATAAAACATCTGTCAGGTGGATAGCTCCTTATCTTTTTACATAAATATACTACAGTCAGCCCTCATTATAATGGCACTCCAGCAAAATTCTATACAACATCGTTTTAATGTGCCCAGGATGGCATATCAAAATATACATTCTTTATAACAGCAAATTCAGCTTAATATCAAAATATTTGGAAACAAATGCTGTTATTGTAAAGAAGTTCCACTGCATTATGATCTCAGGTCATGTGGTAAGAAGAAATAAAAGAAGCCAATGAATCAGAAATTATTAGTTAAATTCAAAAGTGGATGAAGGTGTTGAAATGCTCTTATAAATGTGTGTGTCAACCAAGTATCATGACTTAACCCATACATGGATGATGATGGTGTTGACATTAAAAGCATTTAAAAGCAAACAGCAAAATTAACTTCTGCGAAACTTCAAAACACAATTTGTTGAAGCTATATCCTATCGAGAATTCAAAAACTAGATGGCAAAAAGTGCAGACCATGATGATCCAATAAAGATCATGTAATGAACTCTTCTATCTTCAAAGGAAAAGTTAGTTTGACCTGTTTAGTTTACAACATATTTTATTGGCTAAGGGGTCACAACATTAGTTGCAGCCCTTCACCTACAACAATAGTATGCATATCAACATGGCAGGAAATTTTCTAATGACAAAATTATAATTACAATGTAAACCATATTGCTAAGGAGCTTCAAAATGCCACCTATATACATGCTTCCATTCATACAGTTTGCCCTACCTAAATGTTTCATACACTATTGGCTGATTGGAAAACAAATCCGTATATAAAAGTACAACTTATAAACCACTATAAAGATACAACTTACCATAACAAAACCTGTCCCCCGTACAGGATAGCTCGCCTGCATTGCCTTGCATTGCCTTGCCCATCACATAAAAAACTTTAATGCAAAACTTTAAAATGTGATGCCCACGCCAACACCCATGCTGACCCTGACGTCCAAGTGACAACAATAGCTATCTGTACTTTCGTACAGGCGAGCTAAAAATTCTAATAATTGGGACACATAAAATGATAACCAAATAAATACCGAAAATGTCCTAAAACTGGAATAGTTTGGTTTTACAATTATGCGGAAATGCATTTAAAACTGGAAATGGCCAAAGGTGTAGGCACTGATCAGACTGCTCCATAGGACTAGTCTGATCTGAGTCTGCACTGACTGATCAGACCTATTTGTCCCAATACTTAGACATTTGAGCCGTGACGCGAGAAAACCAACAATGTGGTTGTGCACCCAGCGAAGACTCAGATCAGCCTGGGCATCCACCAAGTCCGATCAGAATCTTTGCTAAGCGCTTAGAGGGTAGCTAAGGGTCTAAGCTACCGCCATGCGGACAGCGAAGACTCTGATCAGGCTGGGCGGATGCCCAGGCTGATCTGAGTCTGCGCTGGACGCACAACCACATTGTTGGTTTTGTCGTATCGCGGCTCATTTTATAGTAACAACTTAAATTTTTTTATAATAAACTTGAAAACTATCTCGCTCGAAGAAAAAAAAAGAATAAAAAAATCTCTTTCACAGTCGTTGAAAGTTTTCTTTTTCACATTACTGACAGAATCTAGGAAGTTTTGTCTTTTTTTAATGTTACAAACAAAATCTGAGTCAGTTTTACATCTGAGAGATGAAATTCCTAATTTCTCAAACTACAGTACAGCTTTCCTCCAACTGGGCCTATGCATAGGACATTTAAGGGTCTCTATATTCAAAATGATACCGTATACAAGATAATTTTCGCAGTGTTCCATTTTTCGCAGTATTTTGGGGTCCTTCAGAAACCATGAATATCAAAATAGCGAAATAACTTCCTAATTCTTACAAAGTATCTTCTGCCGACACAGTGTTCATATATTTTGTTTCTGTTTGCTTCGGTAATTGCTGGTACTTTTCACTTAAGCCAGTTCTTTCATTAACCTGTGGCAGCCCTGCTGCAGGTTAATGAATGAAGTAGCTCAAGTGAAAAAGAAGTAGTTTTGCTTTTCGTGCATGTTGTAACAGAGAAAATTATAAATCGCGAAAATTAATGTTTATGTTTTTGACCATCAATCGCGAAAATTTGAACCAGCGAAAATTACCACGTATACGGTAACTATTTATCTTACCTTTACGGTCTCCGAGATTTGATCCACACTTAGGAAAGGAGTATTTTTAACAATTGGCGTAATCAACCCACTTTTGGTTGCCACGGCTACTGATATATCAACATTAGTCATAGCATGGACTTCTTCACCCTGCCATACTGAATTAAGTTGTGGAACACGCTGAAAAAAACCCATCATGTTAAGAGAATGTAAAATTAAAATTATTGGGACACATAAAAATGACCACCGTAATTGTCCTAAAACTGGAGAAGTATGGTTTTACAATACAGCAATGCATCCAGAAATGCCGATACAATAAACAAGAGCTTCGCAAGCGGCGCCGGAGCGGCTGTATCGTAGTGGATACCACTCCAGACAACCAATCCAGGGGTCGCAAGTTTGATCCCCCGCTTCTCCGGTCTTTCGGATGAGACTTTAAACCGAGGTCCCGTCTCCATATGACCTCGTTGTTGGTGGGACGTTAAACCCGAGTTCACTCACTCACGCAAGCGGCGCATATATAATACACCTGTTTAAGTGCCATGAAGGAGTAACAGAATGAACAAGATTGTTAACAAAAGGATGGACATGCAGATAAACAGGGGCAACAACTCTGTAATTAATGACTGCAACATTATTTAAAATCTTAAGGAGTTCCTGCAAGAGTAGAAAACACAGTCAAAAGAAGGAACATGGCCCAAACTTATAATACTCACTTGTAAAGCTATTGCAGCTGCCTTGATGATAAAATCATTAACAGAGACTTTGACATTCTCACCTGAAAGATGTAAGATTTACTTGGTTTGATCTAGAGGATCTTACACGTGTGGTCATTTCATATGAAATTTATGAAACGAGCCTTCGGCGAGTTTCATAAATTTCATATGAAATGACAACAAGCAAAAAATTCTGTTTATCATATGACCCTTTAAAACGGGATTTAAATGCCTTCAAACTGAACATTATTTCAGCAAGAAAATGCGTTGTTGACATGGACGCTGTCAATGATGTTACATGTGCGCGCCAAGGTGTTATTACATGAGTGGTCATACGATTTTTATGGTTTGATGAATTTATGTAGAAAAAAATTCTGCGATCTGGGGCAGTATTGTTAGTGAGATATGGACTTAAATGCTGGAGTCCATGCAATATGTAGATGCCAGGTGGATGTAAAAATTTCCAAAACCAACAGAGCATGAAATATCATTCGCTTTCATCAATCAAGGACTTGTTAAGTCTTCTAGCATACATAAAATCAAGTGCCCTAATATTTTTTGCTGAAAAGCTTCTCACATTTTTTTCCATAAAAAAATTACAGTGTTTTTGCCTATAATACATTTCAAAATTTAACATCCTGTTTGGTTTAAACAGTATTTTATTCAGATAAACTACATACATATATATAAAGATAAACTACATACATATATATAAAGATAAACTACATACATATATATATATATATATATAAATAAAATAAGGTTTGACGTTACATGTTTAGATTTATTAAAATAAAACTATGCAAAAAAGTGTCAACGCATTTCGCTCAGCTCGTCAGGACTGTTGCATAGCAATAGTAACGTCGTCACGTACGTTAACTGTCACGTGACGTTATTTAGCGTTATTTGCCGTATGTGACGTTATTTAGCGTTATTTATCTATATATATATAGATAAACTAGGTTTGTCTATATTTATCTATATATCTATATATATATAGATAAACTACATACATATACCCTGTTTGCTACCAACATATCTGAAGAAGGTCCAGCTTATTCTGAGGTTGAAGTAGAAACAAAATGATGGCTGAAACTTGCTATTAGAAACATGTTCATTGCAATTCATACACTCGGCAAAAAAGTCATACGGAGCAATCGACAATACACTTACCTGCTAATTGTTTTCTAAGTTTAGCAACCGGACCAACATTACAGTCTATCGTAACATAGGAGTGAGGTATAGTTGTCTGAAAAAAAAAAGAGACAGAATGGAAGTGTATGCGGTATATATAGAGGAGCTTACATGAGTGCTCATGCATTATTGAATTTATTAAAGGAGATGGAAAAAAGATAAGATGCGAGGCTATGCCGAGCATCTAATCGGTTATCCCCAACGAGTTTAATAAATTCAATAATACAGGAGCATGAATGCAAGATTCTATTTATCATACGACCCTAAAATCGCATTTTATTAGCAAATTTTCCACTAAAACGTCACGATTTCGCCATTAGAAAATGCGACGTTTTTATGGACGTCAACGCATAACGTTACGACATAATTATTATTTGCATATTTAATCCGCTAGTTGATTGTCGTATTTAATGCATGGCTTTATTACACTCTCAGATGCGACATCATATGATAAATCAACTTATAGCATTCCAGGAACATGTTCATAGTGAGATGACTGATGAAATAAAACAACAGTTTTTGGTCTTTCTGAGATAATGGTGGAATGATAAAGAAAGGGTGTGCACAATGGACAATGTGAAGAATTCTGACACCATAAGGCTTTGAATCTAGTATTGCTAGAACAATCAGTCAGCACTTTACCAACTATCCCATCAAGGCTACCCATAATTGACAGAATTTTTTTTTCTTATATACATTTAGGCATTTCACATGCATACTGGTGTGATGCTGTGAAACTTCTCTCATATGACAGAGCAATTTGATTGGACATCAGAACATTCGAATAAAGTCTGGCTATGGATACGTCTGTTCCATGTTGAGATGAAACACAGCCGTTAAAAGTTTACTGTAGAAATAATTTTGCATATTTTTGGATTAACCAGTTGCAACAAGAGCCAAATATGACTTTTAAATAAAGTGTAAATAAAGGAACTGAAATTATAATACTATAAGGTTCAAAGGGTGATGAAGCTAGTGGTCATTGCTGAAGCTCTTCCAGAGTTCAGTTGTTTACAACTTATGATGTTGTTTGTTAAAGAGAGAGGCAAAAAATATTACTGTATTTGATATTATAAGTACTGTAAGACTTAATGAATTAATGACTAACAAGTTCATTATGCTAACGATGCTTTGAACAACTGGACACAGATGAATGCTGGGAAGTAAAATTTCAATTCTTAAATGGTTAAGAAAACATAACTGTAGCCTAGGCCAAAAACAAAAATGTCTTGTTTCCAGAAACCCAACCGAACCCCTTTTTTGGACCCGACTCGAAATTTTTAAGGCGCCTCACTATCGGTAAAAATTGGCAACCTTCGTTTTTGCCGGTAGCCCTGGTTCGGTAGTCCCCGTTTTTATACAAGTCCCGCGGCGTAAGCCAGTAAGCCATACGGCGCATACGGCCATTACTGCAATCATGTCTTCCATCAAGATGGCGTCGTCGTTGCTGGCGATTTACATTGAGAAATGCCAGCATGTATCGACGAAAAAATCGGTCATCAGAAGCGTTGTGCACTCGCGCTCGCTGAATTCAGTTTTAGAAGAACTCCACCCATTTGAAAAGGGGTTTAGAGCCACAGCTATGCGCTCAGTAAGCGAAAAATTTGAGTTTGCTGTTTCCAACTTTCGTTTGGAGAAGGTTTTAAAAAAAAAAATTTCCTACCTACCGACCCTATTTTTTTGGTGACGTTTCCGGAAACAAGACTTTTTTTTGGCCCTAGTGTAATGTGCATAAGTATTGGGACACCTAAAATTATTAATTTTCCATTTGTACCAAATGGAAAATTAATTTTTTTAGGTGTCCCAAAATTTAGGCACTTTACGGTACCTTTGACTCTGTTAATCTTTTAGCTATTGTTCTTCTCATTCCAGTATTGGGTAAATCTATATACTCCTCTCCATCTATCATTGGCAGAGTTGGAGCTACAAATGTTGGCATAACAACTGACGGTTCTCCTGGCTGGGCTGTGTCAGTGGCAACTGGGGGTGGGGCTGTAGGCTGAGGAGCTATGGTCTGGTCGATCTTGGGAAGATTTTTGGACTTGATATGCTTCATTACATCTCTGGAACAAACAGAAACTTATGTTACAGTCGAATCTCGGTAGTTCGAACGCCGATTTTTCGAAACTACTGGATTTTCAAAGTTGAAACACGGTTCCGATCGTAAGTCCGTTAATTCTATGCAAAAACACTTCCGCAAATTCGAATTTCAATTATTCAAAAAATTGGATTTTTCGAAAGAAAAATTAGGTCCCGATGGAGTAAATTCATTATAAATACCCCTCTGTTATTCGAAATCAAAATTTATGCTCCAATTAACACCTTTTTATCATCGATGAAATACATATTTACAGCCTCAGGTCATCACTGCCACCTGTGCAGGTAATTATTCCTACGTTTTTGATGGCTAAACTATTAATTTCTGTTGAGCAAACGGTGTTTGCCTAATTGCAAAATTGACGGGGATTATCTTGTTTGAAGTTTGTAGATTTAAAGGCTAAATGTGATGGCTTTTGTAACCAGCAGGCTCGGACTAGCATGCGCATCTGAACTTTGATTTCGTTAGTTTTGCGCACGGATCATACGGTTTGCACACAGCACTATACAGAGTCTCTGGCTACATTGCACAGACTGACAAGCTGGTCTGCGTATTCGTTGTTCCCAAATACACTGAGGAACCTTTTTGGTGACACAGCTCAGATGACCGGTTGAGTCGTTTTTCTGAAAACGAAAGTAGCCCAGTTCTCGGAATAGTAAACGGAAAGTGAAAGTACAGTACATTCAGAGATAGAAACAAGTCAGCCTTAAGCTGCTAGCCTGTTTCCGTTCAGTCTGGTTTTGATCTTCACCAGCGCCGCATTGTCATAAACAGTTGATTTGCATTCGGCACTTTTGCTGCTGTCGGACAATACACATGCACATGTGCCAAATACAAGGGGTGGTCACGCCATATTAAATGATCATGGATGTTTCTGGTATGTAATGTTAATTATTCTAAGTCCTGATTTTGTTTCCATTGTAAATCCATGAACGTCAGTAAGCATAGAGAAATAAAAGATCGGACTGTCTGAAAACGGCCGTAATAACGAATTCCGGAAATGTACAGAAATGAACGGGAAATGCTGAATTCCAAAATTCGAACTACGGATAATTCGAATGAAATAGTGAGGTCCCTGTCAGTTCAAATTATCGAGCTTTGACTATTTTAAATACACTGTTGTATTGAAATTCCACAGCCATTCGATAATATTCCTGAGATATTGCAATTTATAATACTGGACAATTTCTGTAATTATCCTTATATATGAACAAGTTCATACAGGACTACCACTTATCCTCCATTTCAAAATTCCCTGACTTTTCACTGATTTTCCTTGACAGTTTACAGTTTTCCTACCCTTTTATGGACCCAAAAGTTGACTATACTCTTTACTTCCGCAGTGCTGACCAGTGCTGACCATATCACTAGAAAATTGGGGGATACTCTTAAAGTTAAGAATTTGCTCCCTCAGGGAGCAAATTCTTTCCTTTAAGAGTAGCCCTCAATGAGGAGGGAGATTTGCTTGGACTATCTCTTTAGGAAGTATATTCTTTCCTGTTGTACAGAATGAGTATTTTTTCTTAAAACTGCCTGAATCATTAATTTCCCATTCCCTGACTTTTCAAGTCATTTCCAAAGTTCCCTTGACCAAACACCAAAGTTCCTGACTTTTTCCTGGCCAGGAAAAAAATTTCCCTGACATTTTACAGTTTTCCTTATCCTTTTATGGACCCACAAGTTGATTTTACTCTTTATTTTAACAGTGCTAACCATATCACTAGAAAAATTGGGGCTACTCAAAGGTAAAATCTAACATTTTCTGGTGCAACCTCAGCATGAAACTGATAAAAACAATAAAACGAAAAAAATAATTTTATCAATGATTCAATGGCAAGAAATAACCGTTACTTCATTTAGCAAGATAAACAGTAATTCATCCTTAGAAATGTTATGATTAAAAATAATCTCACCCTTTTGTTAGTCTTTGCTGTGGTCCTGACCCTGTTATTTCATTAACATTGACATGATATTCTTCTATTAGCTTCCTAATGGATGGCCCAATCCTGTAAATATGAGTCATATATTTCAGAATACCCCTAATGTGCGTAAGAATTGGGACACCTAAAATAATAAATTTTCCATTTGTCCCAAATGGAAAATTCACTATTTTAGGTGTCCCAATATATATGCAAATTACGGTATTATCAAAGCATCTGAAAAGGACAGCATTTGAAAATACAGTACGGTAACTCTTCTAAAATTCTGTACATCTCATCCTGCAGAAAAATGACCTCAAAACTTTTTTTTTTTCACATTCTTTTTACTGAAAAATTCTTGCTGGAATTGCAAAAAGTATAGAACCTGATCAGACTGCTCCTCAAGGAGCAGTCTTACCTGGGTTGCCCAGGCAGTTTTGCCACATCCTGATGTTGAAACTTGCGTAATATTTATTTAGACACTGATTATTCTGTGTATTGATGAAAATAAAATATACATTGTTCTATTTGTATTTTTTCAAAATTTCAGCTGCATGTTATTCAAATTTTGTTTCTGAGTTTCTCTTCTCTCTATAAAACTTAAAGCAATGTAACTGTTGAAGAAGATATACTTTTCAGCTCCTTATTATAAAATAAAACCAAACTATGTTCTCATTAATTAATTAATTAACACAACAAAATCATGAAGATTTTTTAGTGTTGCATTATTTATCAGAAGAACGAAATTTCCAGAAATTTTAGTATCTAACACTAGTACTGATAGAACAATTACACATGCTGTTAAGGCGAATGATGGATGGATGATTTGCAATTTTACATCCTTTTCAAAGTATTTCAGTTATATCAGGACGATGGTTGGGTGATAATGAAAGGCTCAGTTTACAGAAGATTCTCGCCTCATATGGGGCTCGAATCCGCAACTGCTAGATCAGTAGGCTTAACCCACCGAGCTACCAGGGCTTCTAAGGCGAATGAATGTCACTTCATGGTAAGCATCGTTTGACTGTTCATCCCCCTTCTAAATGGGTGTTGACTTTTAAAGGGAAGAATATGCTCCTAGAGGGGTGCAAATTCTTGCATTTAACACTACATTATGGAAAGGAAAGCAAACAGAAGGTCACAAAAGTTGTTTCCCTGTGTGAAAATGGCAGAAAAATATGGAGGTGTACCGATATACATGTACATTACAGTGTTAGAAATAAGGCCCAGACAGCAACTTGCCCGGGGGGCAACCTGAAATGAATTTCAACTTGTCCGCCAAGATTTCAACCTATCCCCTGTATTTCATTGCAATTAAACTGTCTCCCTTTCTAAGACACTAAGCATGAATTCATGAACTTCAGAGATAACTGACCGACAGTTTTGATCACAGCTGCCTAATCATTTGCACAGGGTTACTTTGACTGGGATTTCTTTTATTTTTCTCCTTCAAAATACCATATTGGTGGGTTTTAAACTTCTCAAGCAAAGCTCATAAAAGAAATGAAACAAAATTATTTTTCAGAATTTTATCTCCCAGAATTATAGGTTGTCCAGGGGGCAACCTTCCAAGATTATCAGCTTGCCCCCAGCAAATTTAACCGGTATCGGGCAAGTGGGCAATTGCTTATTTCTAACACTGACATTAAGGCATTCTGATCACTTCAATTATATAATTGCAATTGTGTAGAGTGTTGTTTTTTGTAGGAAGAATAATGTTATATTGGTAAGTTGTATATGAGTTGCCAAGTTTTCTCTTTGTTTCTTACCCATGCTGGTGCAACTGCTCTGCATGTAACTCTTCAGTTGGCATGGCAACCGGCTGTGCTGTAGATGCCTTGGTAACAATAGTGGCTGGTTCCTCCTCTTCACTACTGCTACTACTACTGCTAGAGGATTCGGGTTCTGGTGGAATTTCAACATTCTGCCAGTCATCTCCTTCTTCGACCATTACAGCTATCATACAGCCAACCTTCAGATCAGGGGTGTTCTCTGGTTTCTAAAATTAAAACAGAAAATGACATGAAACAATTTTAAACTGACATAAGAGAAGAAACAGGTGGGGATCGAAGACAAATCTAACTTAACCCTACTGCACTCAGAACTGTTAGACAAATCTAACTTAACCCTACTGCACTTAGAACGGCCAAAATATGGAGTTTTGGCCATTCTAAGTGCAACAGGGTTAAATGATTTCTGTTAATTTTAATAAAAGTATGTGTAGGGATCTCTACTTCGTATAACTTTTATATAGGTAAATGGATACATTTTCAAGAAAATTCTTCTTTTCTCTTGTTTGTCTCCCTTATCAAAAAGGGTCTAAACACAAAGGAAAGACTTTGCTCCTCTAGGAGCAAATTCTTGTCTTTAAGTGTAGACTGCATTTGAGAACTGTTTTGTCATCCACAGAAGCAAACAGGAAGTTTCAAAAGTTGTTCCTATTTGTAAAAACAAAGGAAACTCATGGGGATATACCCATACACCTTAAAAGGCTTAAATCAATATGTTGTGGCAGGCCCGTATCCAGGGGGTGGACTGAGGGGCTGCAGCCCAACCACCTGGATCACTGTTTCTCTATTTCACCAATGCATTTTAACCCTATAATCATATCTACATGTATGGACAAATACCTTTGCAAACAGTGTAGATCCAGGTGAGACGGCTCATGATGAGCCGTCTAATCTGGATCTACACTGTTTGCCATTCTGGACATTCTGGTTCAGATTTGCTTGACGCAAGGTTTTGCAATTATTGGAACTGGAATTATTTTCGCAATACCTTAAATACTTTGCATCCCGATATAAAATTCACGATAGAAATGAATGAACATGAATTACCATTTTTAGATATACTCATAACAAAACACAACACACAAATAAGTACGGATATATACTATAAAGAAACAGATACAAAACAATACCTTGACTTTAAATCTTGTCACCCAAGTCATACTAAACGCAGTATTCCTTATAACTTAGCTAGGAGAATTTGTACCATAGTATCAGATCCTAATTTAAGAAGCATAAGATTAAATGAACTTAAACAGTCATTGTTAAGCAGGGGCTATCCGAGAAAGCTGATAGAAAGTGGAATTAATAAAGCAACTCAAATTCCTAGAAATGAGCTCCTTGTCCCAAATACTAAACAGGATAATGACATAATAACATATGTTTCAACTTACAATCCTAAAAATCCAGAAATGTTCAATGAAATAAAAAACAACACACCAATCTTAATGAATGATTCAAAAATGAGAGCTGTTTTAAGCACAACTAGTTTTATCAAAAGCAAACGCCAACCACCAAGTCTCCAGAAATTACTAACAAAAGCTAATTTCACTAGTGGTACATCTGGTCATAAAGAATTTCGAGTAACTAAGTGCGGCAGACAAAACTGTTCTTTATGTCAGCATATAGTAGAAGCAACTTCATATAATTTTAAAGAAAAGGTTTTTTATGTCAATCAAAACATGTCTTGCGACGTACAAAATGTTATATATGTCATAACTTGTAATGGATGTGGAGAGTATTACATCGGCCAAACAGGTGGAAAACTAAGAACAAGACGTACTATCCATGCCCAACAAATTAGGGACCCTTCGACAAGAATGATACCATTAAGTGCCCATTTGGCTACCTGTTGTAAAAGAGAACCTAAATTTCAAATGTTTCCTTTCTTTAAATTGAATTCAGAAAGTACTTCCGCCAGGTTAACCAAAGAAAGTTACTTTATACAATGTTTTAAACCCAAGTTAAACGTAACATAACTATACTAATAGCATACCTTGAAAGTATTACGTCATGGGCGTAACGTCATAGACGTAACGTCTTAATTAGTTGCTTAGTAATAACGTAACGTTTATTGTCACGATACACTGATGAGTTGGTACGAAATGCATTTGTTTTTGTGACGATTAAACAAAAAAATAGCATGTGAAGTCTTTATCGATTTTAGCTATATTTCCATCTTGTGCCGTGCCCTTTTCTCACTTTACGTAACCGTTAATCCGGCACAAAGGACGGATCATGCCAAAAGGAAAAGGTGGCCAAGAAGATGGGACATCTGAACGCAATAAACAAGATTCGCCAGTGGACCCGCAACCTTCTACTAGCTTGGAACAACGGGAATCAAGACAGCTGAAGGAGATAAGTAAAAAGCTTTCTCTTATATTAACTGCCATAGAAACATTAACTGATTCGATCAAGAACAGAAATGTGCAGAACAATACTTCAAGTAATGAGACTATAAGCCCGGCCCTAACAGAAATGACCCAGGTACTCAACGACATCTCATCAAATATTTCAACTAATAGAGAGCAAAACACTGAAATGCTCACAAGGACCCAAACGTTACAAGCAGAAGAACAGGCCCTGAAAATTAAAACATTTTGGTCAAACAAATGGGACTTTGAAATAAATAAACGGAAAGAAGCATTTTGGAACATGATAAAAAATAAGGGTCATCACGAAACGTATGAACAATGGCTTTCTGGAGATGTAACTGTAGTCCCTAGATACATACAGCGCAAGAAATTTATCAACGAACAGCCTAATCAACAAGCAATTAGAGCGAGTGCAGCACTAAACGATTTTAAAGCCGAAATAGAACTTCAAAAATTGAGAGCGGATCAAAACCAGGAGCGGTATTTACAAATAGACAAAGAAATGCTGGAGTTCATTAAAGAAAAAAGTACAGGACAGACAAGGGAGTTTTTAAGCGATATGTGGGCACAAGAAACTGCACGTAATGAAAGTATTTCAAAACGACGGTGGAAAAAGAATGAAAGGTGGCTAAGACAATATGAAGACTCGTTCAGAGAAGAATATAAAGACCAGAACCCATTCTTCAAGACATTTAAAGAATCAAGTACACAGGACAGACAAACGAGGCCGAATGGCTCCGAAAATCAACAACTTGTAACAAATACCACAACAGGTAGGCAAACACTTTTTCAACCAAGAACAGGAGGAAGAAACAGCGGACAACAGAGATTCAACAGCGCAAGAACTAGATCAAGACACAACCTTTCACAACAAAGAGACACTAGAATCCAGAATATTCAGGAGCAATCAGACAATGTCACTGACGAAACTTTTTTAGAGCAGAGCGACAGTTCAAGCACCTTAACCTAGCGGAAGGTAATAAAATTCCCATCAAAATATTTAACCTGTCAGATCGAAAACTAACACGAGATGAAATATCCATCTTGTCGAGGGGTCTCAAATTTACACCAACACCTGAAAAACGAAACCTTCAAGAAGTCAAAACAGACATTAACGAATTCCACAGAAAACTAAGGCTTAAAGAATATTTTTATGAAAATGAATATGAAGATGATGGCTCTTTAGTAAGAAATAAAAGTGCATTTGAACCTACAAGAGGTAGAAATATGGCACTAGACAAATTTATCACAACAACTAAAGAATTTCCGATGTCACAACTACCAACAAAATCTAAATTTAACATTTCATTAAATGAGCGAAAATGCATATCGAGTTTACCGAATGATAAATCAATCATAATTAAAGAAGCAGACAAGCGTGGGGGTATAGTGATAATGAACAGAGATTATTATAAAAAGAATTTGCTTGAAATGCTTGGTGATAACTCGTTTTACAAACAAACTAATGATGACTGTTCGAAAACGACATTCAAGAAAATAAAAGCTTTGATCAAAATAAGCGGCGAGATAACAAGACATGAGATAGATTACTTGCTAAATTTTGAATTCAAATCAAGTTCTTTTTATGGCCTTCCGAAAATTCATAAAAGTAAACTTATTAAAGAAAAGTGTAAAGAAACAAATTTGCCTTATTTGGAATTAAAAGATCCAATGGACTTGCAATTTCGACCTATTGTAGCAGGCCCGATTTGTGAGACACACAGATTAAGCAATCTTATTGATGTTTTACTAAAGCCATTTATACAACATGTGACAAGTTATATAAGAGACGATTTAGATTTTCTATCTCATTTACCGACAAACATAAATCAAAATACACTTTTAGTTTCTTTTGACGTTACAAACCTTTATACAAGCATTTCCCATTCCCTTGGATTAGAAGCAATAGAATTTTGGCTGGATAAGTACCCCTCTTTAATTCATAGGCGATTCACCAAGCAATTTATTTTAGAAGGAATCAAAACGATTTTAGAAAATAATAATTTCCTGTTCGATGATCAATTTTATAATCAAATAAGAGGCACTGCTATGGGAACAAAATTCGCCCCAACATACGCAACATTGGTTTTGGGTTTTCTTGAAGATAAACTACATAAACAATTGGAAACAACAGATAAACAATTTTCTATATATGTAAGAGAACAATGGAAACGGTATTTAGACGATTGTTTCATTCTGTGGACGAGATCCGAGGAAGAACTCCACCATTTTCACAATACCTTAAATACTTTGCATCCCGATATAAAATTCACGATAGAAATGAATGAACATGAATTACCATTTTTAGATATACTCATAACAAAACACAACACACAAATAAGTACGGATATATACTATAAAGAAACAGATACAAAACAATACCTTGACTTTAAATCTTGTCACCCAAGTCATACTAAACGCAGTATTCCTTATAACTTAGCTAGGAGAATTTGTACCATAGTATCAGATCCTAATTTAAGAAGCATAAGATTAAATGAACTTAAACAGTCATTGTTAAGCAGGGGCTATCCGAGAAAGCTGATAGAAAGTGGAATTAATAAAGCAACTCAAATTCCTAGAAATGAGCTCCTTGTCCCAAATACTAAACAGGATAATGACATAATAACATATGTTTCAACTTACAATCCTAAAAATCCAGAAATGTTCAATGAAATAAAAAACAACACACCAATCTTAATGAATGATTCAAAAATGAGAGCTGTTTTAAGCACAACTAGTTTTATCAAAAGCAAACGCCAACCACCAAGTCTCAAGAAATTACTAACAAAAGCTAATTTCACTAGTGGTACATCTGGTCATAAAGAATTTCGAGTAACTAAGTGCGGCAGACAAAACTGTTCTTTATGTCAGCATATAGTAGAAGCAACTTCATATAATTTTAAAGAAAAGGTTTTTTATGTCAATCAAAACATGTCTTGCGACGTACAAAATGTTATATATGTCATAACTTGTAATGGATGTGGAGAGTATTACATCGGCCAAACAGGTGGAAAACTAAGAACAAGACGTACTATCCATGCCCAACAAATTAGGGACCCTTCGACAAGAATGATACCATTAAGTGCCCATTTGGCTACCTGTTGTAAAAGAGAACCTAAATTTCAAATGTTTCCTTTCTTTACATTGAATTCAGAAAGTACTTCCGCCAGGTTAACCAAAGAAAGTTACTTTATACAATGTTTTAAACCCAAGTTAAACGTAACATAACTATACTAATAGCATACCTTGAAAGTATTACGTCATGGGCGTAACGTCATAGACGTAACGTCTTAATTAGTTGCTTAGTAATAACGTAACGTTTATTGTCACGATACACTGATGAGTTGGTACGAAATGCATTTGTTTTTGTGACGATTAAACAAAAAAATAGCATGTGAAGTCTTTATCGATTTTAGCTATATATATATATATCCATTTTTTACACTGAAAGAGACCGTTGTGGGAACTTTGGGATAAAGAACTCAGCACCGCCAGTATTTTACAGCCATCAGTAATAAGGGCTCTGGATCTGGGGCTGTCTGGTCCATGTTGGACTGCCTCCTTGAGGACCCATTTTAATGAGTTTAATGGGTCATTTATCACAAGATAAATGTAATTTTCACATACTTCCAATGCTGCTTTCAATATCCAGGGGCCTACCGAGGGTTCTCAGAGAGAGAGAAGGTTTGCGATATTTTCTGAATTTAAGGGTAAAGTTTTATCCTAAAATTTGGATTTTCTATATGTTTTATACAGTTTAACTTCTCCCTCAGCTCAAAACAGGGAGAAGTCAGTCAGCTAAGGGAGACAATTTCTCCCACTTCTCCCTCTAGGTTGACCCCTGAAATCAAGACATTTCAAATTTTTTGTCTAGTTCTCATAAGGATGTTACTGAGGAGGCTCAACTTCAAGGGAGTGAATCCAGAATCTATAACTCCAATATAAATGGCACTGATTCTGATTCCTTTCCAATTCAAAGAAGAGAGTTTTGAAAAGTCAAGGTAAGTGAACTCTTATGTTTATATGAGGGGCATAATTTAACTCCTGAAAAGTAGCTTCAATAAAAGGATAAAACATTCTTTTCCGTGTTTTAACGTTTGCAAAGCCCAATGGTATTACCGTGTTGCAGCCTGAACCCGCAGCGGTGAGGGCTGCAACAAGTTATTAAACAAGGGCTTGGGCAAACATTAAAATACAGGAAGTGAATGTTTTATCGTCATTATTATATACTTTCTTACGGATGCCATCTTGATTCCAGAGCTCTGCAGACAACACGAAAGTGGGCTTTAATGGCACCAGTGTTTTAACAGTGTTGAAACCCTGTGTCAGCGAGTCTGTCGCATTGCGACAATTAAAAATAGAAGAAAATTGCTGTTGGTCACTATACAGCTGTTTTCTATAGTAAAGCCTCATTAGATATAAAACAATGAGCGATATAAAATGTAATTAAAATAGTTTAAACCCCTAATATTATGACTGATAGTGGTAAAATCACCAGAATTTTTGCCAAAATTCCCTCTTCTTCAATATCCATAGACACCACAGCTTTGTCTGTCTGTATGTCACACAAAAGATCTCCAGGGTTCACAGCATCCCCTAAAAAATTAAAATGTTTTTAATACCCAAAGCTCGAAAAAATTAAAATAGTTGAATTTGAAAACAGTGTAGATCCTGATGAGGCAGCTCATAATGAGCTGCCTCATCTGGATCTACACTGTTTCCTCTCTAGTCTTCAAATTCTCAAGACAAAACCCTTTTTTTGAAAGTTTGCAGACTCAAATTTTGCTGTCTACTTTTTTGGCAATTTAATGACTAAATACAGCCAAACCTCTATATGTCATTACGGTTGTGTCAGTGCTTCCTGGCATTATAAAACCCTCAATAATTTAGACATGGGATGGAGTGTTCTCTCTCTAGAAAGGCCTGAAATATCTTCATCAGTCTTGTGCTACTGTAATATTACTGTAAGAGACTTTTTCTCTTCTCAGGTTGTTTGAATATTTTTTCTCTCACCTATCATTTCTCTTTTCTTCCTCCCTCTCTCTGGGACACAGCCCAATATAGACTGAAATACTGTCTCAAAGGGCTATCAAGTAACCCAACCAACCAACCAACCAACCAGTCTGTTACTCCTACTTTTCTGGAGCACTAAAATTTCACTCCTAAAACTTGTTCACCAGGGGCCGTATTTATAAAACTACTTAAGTGGTTGCTATGCTGTTGCTAAGGCTGAATTTCTATGAAGGAGATTCCCTATAACTATGAACCTTGCTCTGGAGGAACAGTCTTTTTCAGACTGTTACTCCAGAGCAAATTTCATTGTGTAGGAAATCTCCTTCATAGAAATTTAGACTTAGCAACAGCATAGCAACGACTTAAGTTGCTTATAAATAAGACCCCAGCATCTCTTTGATTGTCTTTAGCACATACCCTCTTTCTTATGCCACTTCACAATGGTCCCTTCTGACATGGTGGGAGAGAGGGATGGCATCAATATGGGTGTTGAGCCTGAAAGAAATAATTCCAACGATTCTGCATTATTTACTCCCAAAATCATTCCTACGAATTCCAGGCAGAAAAAAATGTAAGAGTCTTCTAGGACTCTTATCTGAAGTTAGACTAAAGCATTAACGAGAAGTAACGAATTCTGGTGTCAGAAATGACTGCAATGTTCTGAGTATTGAAGAAACAAACACTTTTCAGTATTAAGCATAGATCTCTATTTTCAAATATTCTATGCAGCAGCTTTTCCAACAAAATTAAAGACATATTCTCTTCCAGGACAGGACCCTTAAGCACTAAGCAGTGGTCACATCTTACAGTCATGCATGTAGCTGACCGTAGTTAATTTGAATGTATTTCATCATAGTGCATCTTCACAAGCCAAGGGTAATAAGTCTACTTTGTTCCTTATGTACCCTTGGCAGACAGCCTATTCACAAATATGATTTCTCACAGCACCCATCTCTTGGCTGAAGGGAGTTGTTCCCCTTGGGGCATGTTATTTTGGACCAATCAGAAGATCTGTTGCAATGTACAGTTTTGTCCCACAACTTTGCATGGTAAACACAATATTTTTCTATTGACAAGGGTGCATGTTATGTGGAAAATGTTTTGTTATGGATGCTTGCATCCAGTGAAATTGGGTAGTGGGAAATTAGATTTATGGGTCAAACTGCGTTCAACTATAGGCACTGGCAACTACCTTGAGCTATGTCAGAGTACCCATTACTACAGCAAAATAGGGACAACTTCCAGGAATCCTTAAACTTTGATTACAGGCCACAGATTTGCCTGCTCAGTATGTGTAAACCAAGGGGTTGGCATCACCATTGGGCTTTTGGATCTTGAAGGGACAATATTGCTGCTACAATTTATCTTTTTCCTCTATTTTAGTTCTGTTAACACTTCAGTAAAGTAGGGCCCACAGTAAAATGCATTCAAACTACTGTCACAGTGGGACTGGATGGATGACTTGCCATTTTCTCTCCTCTTTTAATGATATTTCAGTCATGGGTGGGTGACAATGAAAGGCTGTGTGCAATGGAACCCTGTGTGGCCTGTTTACAATTGAAAAGATTCACACCTCCAGTGATTTTTGAACTTGGGACTGCTAGATAAGCAGGCCAGCACTTAAACTACTGAGCTATCAAGGCTCCTTCACAGTAGAGTCTTGGCACCCAAGCTCAACATAGTGATATTTTGACCATAATGCAGGAGTTTTATTAACCATCTGTCCGTTGGTCCTGGACCAGTGATTTTTGGGCAGGACCAGCTGATTTCTGTATCAGCTGGTCCTCCAGACCAACTAATTTTTATGTTTACTGCAAAAAATTTAGAATGAAAACCAGCAGAAACACCGAGAGGACCAGTCAAATCACATTCATGCTGGTCCTGTGGGCCAGTAGGGTTTTGGACCATAGCATAAACCCTGCGGCATATTGAAATTTGTTGAGCCAGCCACGGCCAAATCAGGGGTTTCTTGAAGTTCAAACTAGTTTTGGGTAACTGGAAGATATAAGATGAGAATGCTGCTTTAAAAACAAAAATGAGGGTCCATGGCAAGGAGGAGCCCCAATAGCTCACAGTGCTCCAGATAAGGTTTAGGTACAATGAGTATTTCACCCCCTGCTTTGAAGCTTAATGCTGAAATGCACATCTGCATTGCTTAACTCTTAAAACTCTCAAAGCACCAAGCAAAATAGCAGCATCCAAAATTAGTTTGTTTTTGTTTTTTTAGAGACAATTCAGAGGAAACACCAAGCTTTGTTTTTTTCAGAAAAAAATCAGGTTGTCATTTGCTTCATTTGTCACTGGCGTTTTAAGAGTTATACCTTTTCTGGTCAATTGTACTTGTACAGTTCCAAAGAATCTATGTGTGGAAAATACTTTAGAAGGGAAATTGCCCATGCAGAATAGATGCTGGCCATCTAAAAGTTTAGTTTGCATTATGAAATCACCAAAGATATGTTACTCTGACAATCATCATTTTTCTATGACATGTAAAGCTCAATAAAAGTATTTACCCCCTAAATTTGATTTCAATGCTGATTTACAACTTTTCATAGAGTATTTTTACCCCCTCTGCTTCATTGTCAATGCTGATTTTCAAAAAATCAATGCTGAGATACCCTTTACCCTCTCTCATCTGTAGCTCTGAGCTCATGAGGTTTAGTACTGGCATGCTGATCTAGTGGTTCCTGGTTTGAGCCCTGCTGTAGGTGGTAATCTTTTCAATTGTTAAATGGGGTTCCATAATCAATTGCACGCAGTCTTTGGTCAGTTTATTAGCTTAGTCGGTTTAAAAGTTGTTGATAGCTAATGTTACTTGTTGTAAACCCATCCGACTTTAAATAAAATTTGTATCTGTATCTGTATTTTTCATATTCACCTACCCATCATACTGATAAAAAGGATGTAAAATCGCTGGTCATCCATCCAGGGAATTGTAACAGAAGGAATAACAACAGGCTGATAGGACCAATTAGCACCAATTAAGTCCTGTAGAATTTCTATGGAGACTACTCGGAGAGGTGCTAATCAATTTGATAACATTGTACCCCATCATCGTTACCGACACACCTAGACAAAGAGCCGATTCTTATCGCAGTCTCAGTAATTTATCGAGTGAGGCACCTGTTAATTTTCTTAATTTTATAAATTAGAACAATTTAGGTAAAGTGCGCGTAATCACAGTTAAGTGTGGCGTGCAAAGCAGAGTCATGCGTTTTTTCAATCATCCAAATCAGACCACAAATGGTTAACTTACAGCGATTCAAAATATTTCGTCTCCTATAAAAAAGGGAATTTACGCAATTTTTATATTAAATTTTATAGGCCTTCCGGTGAAGTCCGGAAAATAAAGTCAAGTTCATATGAGAATAAAACATGTAAGTATAAATACTGTCTAAATGTCTTGAGTGTGCACCGATGCGAACATTGAAAAAATATCAGTTAATGATGATCGGTCATTATCGAACAAATCAAATTTCAAGGTATGAAAAAAAAAGAAATGAAATATCATGCCTTATGGTAGTATACACATACACATAGTGGTACGGGGCTTTAGAAGCGGTCTCTTAATCAGCATTAGGGTCAGGGTCGACCTTAAGTTGAAGGTAAAATCAACAAGGGATTAGACATTTGGGATTTTGGGCCACTTTCAAGTTTATAGTCATCCTATGAGGTCAAAGTATCAGATTGGGCCGTGCGCTGTGTGAGCTATTTATAAGGTTAGACCTTAGTTAAAACGATTTTTCAGTAGTCAGTTTAATGTCTAAGCAAATGACTCATTAAACCAGAGGACCAATGGTCCTGTAGCTCACCTGACACTTGGTCCTGGTATATATTTTAATGCTTTTATACATGTATATAGCACCAGGGCAGGGGCAGATAACCCCCCTCCCTTGGGGATTAATGTTGAGTCCCAATTCTATATACCAAGCCACAAGGTCACTGGGCCTTTGTTTCTGGACAAAGATTTCCGAAGGGTTTTTATCATATATGGGCGTGGTGGCCACCATGCTCATGTGACCATGACCATCTGAACAAACTTTGATTCCTTTGACCCAGTATAAAAGCTACATATGAAATACAGTAATCATTTGTATAAACTATGATGGGCCTGAGTGCCCAATGCTATATACCAGTACCAAGTTTCAAGGTTATAGGCCTTTCGGTTCTCCAGAAAAAGACGTTTGAAGAGTTTTTACCATATATGGGCATGGTGGCCATCTTGGTCAAGTGACCAAAACCATCTGAACAAACTATGGTTCCTTTAAGCCGGTGAAGCTCCATATGAAATATGGCTTCAATTGACCCCAGTGGCCTCTGAGAAGATGTTTGAAAATGTTGACGGGAGACAGAATCTCAATGACCTTGTACAAAAGTCAAAGAATGACCTTTACCTTTAACGACAAAATATCTTCATCTGGTCATTTTGTCAACCATATATACCAAATATTGTACCTTACACTTAAATAGTTTCTGAAAAATCCACTGTTTAAGCATTTTCCCATATAAAAACCTACATAATGTACCAAAGTTGACAGTGTCATAAATTAGGTCAAGGTCAAAGCACGATCATTTCAAATTTTGTATAAACTATGATGGGCTTGAGTGCCCAAAGCTACATACCAAGTTTCAAGGTCATATGCCTTTTGGTTCTGGAGAAGAAGATTTTGAAGGGCTTTTACCATCTTTGGGCATGGCGGCCATCTTGGTCAAGATCAGGAGAACAAACTTTTATTTCCCGATCACACTTAAGACTCCATATGAAATTTTGCTTCAATCAGACCAGTGGTTTCAGAGGAGAAGATGTTTTGAAAATCTTGATGACGGACAGACAGACAAATTGACCTTGACCTTTAGTGACATAATATCTTCATCTGGTCATTTAGTTGACCATATATACCATGTATTGTACCTTAGACTTAAATAGTTTCTGAGAAATCCACTGTATAACGGTTTTCCCATATAAAAGCCTAACCTACCAAAGTTGACCATGTCGTAAATTAGGTCAAGGTCAATGCAAGCTCATCATTTGTACAAACTATAATGGGCTCGCATGCTCAATGCTACATACCAAGTTTCAAGATCATAGGCCTTTTGGTTCTCGAGCAGAAGATTTTCGAAGGGTTTTTACCATATATGGGCATGGCGGCCATCTTGGTCATGTGACCCAGACCCCGTGTATAAACTTTAGTTCCCCTATCCCACTGAGACACCATATGAAATTTGGCTTCAATCTCCCCAGTAGTTTCAGAGGAGAAGATGTTTGAAAATCTTGATGATGGACAGACTGACAAAATGACCTTGACCTTCAGTGACATAATATCGTCATCTGGTCATTTAATTGACCATATATACCACATATTGTACCTTAGACTTAAATAGTTTCTGAGAAATCCACTATATAAGCATTTTCCCATATAAAAGCCTAACAGACCAAAGTTGAACATGTCGTAAATTAGGTCAAGGTCAACGCAAGGTCATGATTTGTATAAACTATGATGGGCCCATATGCCCAAAGCTACATACCAAGTTTCAAGGTCATAGGCCTTTTGGTTCTGGAGAAGAAAATTTTTGAAAGTTTTTTACCATATATGGGCATGGCGGCCATCTTGGTCATGTGACCCAGATACCGCAAACAAACTTTCGTTCCCTCAACCCACGGAGGCTGAATATGAAATTTGGCTTCAATCGGCCCAGTGCTTTCAGAGACTAAAATGTTTGAAAATCTTGACGACGGATGGTCCGACGGAATGACCTTGACCTTTACTGACATAATATCTTCATCTGGTCATTTAGTTGACCATATATACCATGTATTGTACCTTAGACTTAAATAGTTTCTGAGAAATCCACTGTTTAAGCGTTTTCCCATATAAAAGCCTAACATACCAATGTTGACCATGCCGTAAATTAGATCAAGGTCAACGCAAGGTCATGATTTGTATAAACTAAGATGGGCCCGCATGCCCAATGCTACATACCAAGTTTCAAGGTCATAGGCCCTTTGGTTCTGGAGAAGAAGATTTTTGAAGGGTTTTCACCATATATGGGCGTGGCGGCCATCTTGGTCATGTGACCCAGATATCGCGAACAAACTTTCGTTCCACCAACCAATGGAGGCTGCATATGAAATTTGGCTTCAATCGGCTCTGTGGTTTCAGAGGAGAAGATGTTTGAATATCTTGACCTAACGTTCCAAAGTTGACCATGCCGTAAATTAGGTCAAGGTCAACGCAAGGTCATGATTTGTACAAACTAGGATGGGCCCGCATGCCCGATGCTACATACCAAGTTTCAAGGTCATATGCCTTTTGGTTCTGGAGAAGAAGATTTTTGAAGGGTTTCTACCATATATGGGCGTGGCGGCCATCTTGGTCATGTGACCCTAATACCGCGAACAAACTTTTGTTCCACCAACCCATGGAGGCTGCATATGAAATTTGGCTTCAATCGGCTCAGTGGTTTCAGAGGAGAAGATGTTTGAAAATGTTGACGACGGACGACGGACGGACGGACGACGGATGCCTGGCTATACTATAAGCTCACCTATGAGCCTAAAGGCTCAGGTGAGCTAATAAATCATAAGAGTATAGCAGGAATACTGCAGTTTGATAGTTTACCAGAAATTTCGTAGGCGTTCGTCAGTTCTTACTAAAATGCGGAACAATGCGCAATGTTTTGCATATTTCCATAGTGTTTCTCTTTTACTTCTCGTAATATCAACCCGTAAGACTAATTTGAAAGCGTAAATATGTAAATTTCAAATTTTAACTTTATAAGACACCAAATTTCAGAGAATAAGAAATTGACCATGCGCCCAGCGAAGACTAAGATCACCCTTTCATCGGTCCAGTCACTGAGATCAGTCTTCGTTGTGCGCGTTATGCAGCTGAGGACCAAGCGTTTCTTAGGCGGAAAGCCGCATACACTCTTCTGACTAGATAGCTCATGGGAGGCTGATCGAAGGCTTCTCCGGGCATACATCATTTTCCTTTTTCTCATACGCTGCGCATATTAAAGAAATCGGTTCCTTGAGAAAGGGAAACAAGAGCGCAAACCACGAAAAAGTCACAAATGTCAAATATGGAACGAAATATTATTTGTATTTCTTTGTATCATCTATTTTTCACTTGCTAACTTTGCTTACGACCAAGAAAGCAAGTTGGAAACATCAATTTGACGCAAAACGGCTGTAGAAAAGGTTGTGTCTCTGTCATGATGGCTGACCCCTTTGAATTAACTGAATTGTTGCAATTTTAAAGCATTAATTTAAAGAAACAGAAAATTTGACTATTTCAGTGTAAGATCGAGTTTAATTTCAGTCTGAACGCTTCGCAACTCGTAAAAATACTGCTTTGGGTGTCCTTTCGGTGAAATAAAAATCGATCTTAAGCCGGAAAATTCAAATACATGTATCCTCTGTATACATGAGTTATTAAATGAAGATCACAGCGAGTTGCACATGCTCGGTTAGACGGTTCAGTATCGGATAACCAGCAAGACAGTAATCTTGCGCAATTTTCACAAGTACTTATCAATTTATTGCAATTAGGTGATAAAGAGTCGGTAACGATGATGGTACTTTTGAAGTAGGCTCTGTTGTTATTCCTTCTCTTACAATTCCCTGATCCATCCATCCATCCCTGGCAAGGACTCCTACAATTTGTTACTTTCTTTCTTCCATTTACGCCTTAACCCTCGAAGGGGACACAGATGGTGTACTTTTGTACACTTCGGTGCTGCAGGACGAAAGCCTAACTATAGCCATGTAGCTATAGTAGGGATCTTTAACCTGCACAGGGGATGACACTCCCTGCACAGGGGGCCTCCAGTTAATGTCCCGATCCGAAGAACGGCACATATTAGCATCAGACAAAACCAATGTTAAAGGTAGTAATCCTTAGAAAAAAGATGTTGTGCCCAATTTCACCAAAGGCTTTTCTTAAAGGAAAAAAATTGTTCCCTTGAGGAGCAAATTTTTCCTCTCCATTTTGGTAGGGAATTATTGTCAGAATCAGAATTGTTTACTGGTGATACGTCCAAAGACAATCATTCTGTCTATGAAAGACAGAAGCTGTTTCTTTCTTATGCAGGAATGGCAAGAAAAATTTTGAAGGTGTATTTTCTAAGTTTAGCGGACTGGATATATTCCTTAACAAAAAAAATCTTGTCCAAATCACTCCCCACCCACCTAAAAATACTGTGAAATGTCAAGGACGTTCGCTTTAAGGTCAAGTAGTCGAATCAAGAGATAGAAAAAACAAATATTGTGTACCGCATAACTTTGGTTGTATGAATATTGTTCTGCTCTGAAGAATCTGCCAGTCGAAGATCTTTAGTTTATTCAAAATTTTAAGTTTGTTGGCGAGCCGGCCGAATTTCAGCGCAGCAGACGCCATTTTGTCTAACGACTAGTGACATGGAGCTGTTAGTTCAGTTGCCGTGTGTACCTGTAGACTCGTGTAGGGGTTACCAGAGGACGTATGACGTGGGCCTTACCTAAGCCTATCCCAAGGATCTGTATTGGGGCCCTGTCTTTTTCTGGTCTATATAAATGACTTGCCTGATTCCCTTAAAAGCAGACCTAGACTATTCGCAGATGACACAATAGTATATCTGACAA
This sequence comes from Ctena decussata, assembly GCA_963989385.1. Classification (NCBI taxonomy): domain Eukaryota; kingdom Metazoa; phylum Mollusca; class Bivalvia; order Lucinida; family Lucinidae; genus Ctena; species Ctena decussata. The sequence goes on from CAXDIV010000028.1 coordinate 26,961, forward strand.
TAAATTCTAAATCTTATCCTCAAACCCTGTCTATCTCTTCATAATCTCTGACCCTCTTTCGAGTATTATCGAGATATGGGTGTGCATGGTGTGTTAATACAAGAAAGCAAAAGTGAGATAGTGCAGATAAAAAGTATAAAAGCAAGGTGAGACAAAGATAATAGTTAGTGTTAGTAAGAAGAGTTTAAAATCAGGGTAAATCAAAGAGCTCCCGGTTTCGTCTGGTGTGCCCCAGGGATCGGTCTTGGGTCCTATACTGTTCCTGCTGTATATTAATGATCTGCCCAACAATATTCAGTCACAAGTAAGGCTCTTTGCGGACGACACGGCAGTATATCTCTTAGTCAGGAACAGCAGCAGTGAACAGTGGAGCGCAGTGGTGCAGTGGTAGTGGAGCGCAGTGGTGCAGTGGTAGTATGCCCGACTCATGATCGAAGGGTCCCGAGTTCGAATCCCACCAGGGCCCTAGCGTTGTGACCTTGAGCAAGTCACATATCCACAGCTCAGCTTGTATATATGTATATAGTCTTATCAAGTCGCAATAAAAGCTTTACAGAGCTTATGTTAGTTGTTAATAAAAATACGCGACTATAAATAAAGATTATTATAACAGCAGGGACTCAGCCATTCTCCAAAATGACCTTGACTACCTTCAGCAGTGGGAAAAACAATGGGACATGGAATTTAACTCTGGTAAATGCCAAGTATTGCACATTACCAGGGCTCGCAATCCCATCATTAGCACATACACTCTCCATAACCAGATTCTTGCCTCAGCTGATGGCGCCAGATACCTGGGTGTTGAGATTTCTAATAACCTGAATTTTAGTCCGCATATCAATAGAATCACTTCTAATGCCAACCGCACTCTTGGTTTCTTGAAAAGAAATATTCGAACAAAACACCCAGGTGTTCGTGAGGCTGTATACAAAACTCTCGTGAGATCCCAACTCGAGTATGCTTCCACCATCTGGAGCCCATATACCAAACAGGGTATTAACAAAGTAGAGATGGTCCAGAGACGAGCCATCAGATGGACTCAGAGTAAGTACTCGTCTCACGATAGTGTTTCAGCTATGCAGTCAACCCTAGGCTGGCGGTCGCTTGAACAGAGGAGGGCAGATGCAAGACTAAACATGCTGTACAGGATTATAAATGGTCTATTGGCCATTCAGCTGCCACCATACTTTCAGCAGCCTACCAGACTGACAAGGCATAGCTACCCCTTCGCCCTGCGCCAAATCCATACATCTGCTAATTTCTATAAGTACTCCCTTCTACCCATTGGCTGTTGTACAATGGAACAGATTACCTGAAAGAATTTTCACACTGCCTACACTTGATCAGTTTAGTGTAGCAGTTCGGTCAATTGACCACCCAATGCCTTAAACATGTGACACACTGTTTTTAACCTGTTTTTAACTTTTTCACTCTATTTTAATTAACTAACACTGTCACACTTTTTATTTCATGTCTTCCTCTCACTGTTTACTAACTTGCATTGGCGCGCATCCAATCCTCGCGAGGGGGTGTTGCAGTATCAATAGATAGAAAACAATATACTTATTTATGGGAAGGTGTGATTGATCTGGCTGACCCCTAATTTAAAGGAGTCAAGATCTGAAATCTGGACGAGATCAGCTGGTAATCTATTCCAAAGAACAATGGTCATAGGGAAAAATGAATATCTATAATAGCAGACATGGGTGTGATTTTGTCTGACTCGAAGAAAGAGGGTGCATGTGGCGAGTGTATCTTCTCGGTTCCTCGAAATACGACGGTATCGGCATGGCAACAAGGCCATGAACTACTTCCTAAAACAATCCAGATGACGTACTTAAAATAGAACAGTGGGAATCAAACTGGTCCATGGAGGTTAATCCTGACAAATGTGAAGTGATTAGCGTAACTAAAAAGAAAAATCCGACCATTTTCCCAAATACACTTTACGATACTCAACTAAAATCTACCGAAAATGCTAAATACTTGGGAGTCACAATTAATAAGGACTTTAACTGGAAACCTACATTGAAAGTACAACTTCCTAACTTTCAAACACGCTGAAATTTATAAAAAGGAAAATTCAGAAAACTACCAGAAAATAAAAGAAACTGCTTATAACACTTATGTTCGCCCTCAGCTTGATACTGCGCCCCAGTTTGGCATCCATGGCAGAAAACGCTTAGTTGTAAGGCAGAAAGAGTTCAGAAGGCAACAGCTTGGTACGTCTTATTGATTATGATTTCACCAGCAGTGTAACTGAAATGGTAAATACTTTAAACTGGCAAACTCTTGAAAACAGAAGAATCCAAAATTCTCTTATTCTGCTGTATAAAATCAAATACCATTTTGTTGCGTAGATAACCATAATCTCACTGAAGTCAGAAAACTAAACTTCCTTGTTCCATCTTTCAAGACCCAGTACCACATGAACTCGTATTTCCCTAGAACGATTAGATACTGGAATAGTCTCCCCTACAGCCTCAGGGCCAATCCCAGCTTGTATGAATTTACTGCCGGGCTGGCCACTATCAAATTCTAATGCTACTTTACTGTTTTTACTCTAGTCACCAGGGGGCGTAGCCAGGCCTAATACTTTGTTGAAGCAAACATTGTTTGGAGATACTAGTATAGCTGAATACATACTCCTCCAAGGGAGATCACTCCAATATGGAAAACTCTGCCCACCTCCTTCCGTTTACTTCCTCTTTGCTTCACTATCCAGGGAAGCCTTCATAAATAAGGTCTACTCTTAAAGGAAAGAATTTGCTCCTCTAGGAGCAATTCTTACCATTAAGAGTTGACTCTCATTGAGAAGGCAAAAATGCTGAGTTGCTTTTTTGAAAGTGTACCCATTTAACTTTATCAGAGATAAAAACATGTTGAAGCCTGTACTTCCAGGCTTCCTTCTAGCTACCCTCCTGAGTCACTGTAGTTCGTTTTGATGTCATCACAGCGATCATGTTCCGATTTATCATTAACCAATAACACACGGGTTATCCCGAGACAACGACCGCGACAGAAGACAACTAACGCAGTTCAACAGGTAAGGCGGAAAACAGACGTGAGTTGCCGTTTTTCCCTTATTTTCTCTTTAATCAGACTGAATCGAAATTTCTCGTTTCCATATTAAGAAAGGGGGAGTTTTCTACATGTCATGGAGAAATCCCGGGTTCTAGCATAATCAACAAAGCGACAAAAAACTTTGAAATGTCAGCGACGAAGCAAAAAAAAAAAAATATTTTATTTCAGAGGGCCGTGAACGGTTTACCAAATCTACAAATTTGGGGATTCCGACAGTTTCAATGCTACCAGGGATTACAGAAAACATGCCAATTGTAATAAATCATAAATTACTTTGAAGAATGGAATTATAAGCATTTGAAGTTAGGTACTGTCTTTTCTTTTGTCAACAACTTACCACGGTTCACATTTTAGGCCAGGTATAATGAACACGGTTCGCCAGAAACAACCAACGCAGTTTTAAACCAAAGAAAATCTATACCCTACTGTCTCTTACCCATTCCATTCCTATTTTTTTTAGTTGTAAGTAACATATTTTGCCTCGTGCTTGCAGATGGGCACTACTCGATCCATGCGGCATTACGTATTGTCTCATTTGATGCACACATCTTGCTGTATCTGAACTGGTCACTGCGTACGCGCGTATCTTTTAAGTGATTGAAATATCTCACCGAAACCGCTTGTCTACTATTCTTGCACTTGCTTTTTTATACAAATGAGAAATCAATGCAGTACTAACATCAGCATAAGAAAAAGCATTGAGTTCTCTGCCACACACAGATGAAAGACGTTATGATACATCATAAATATTGTTGAGAGGCATTAAAACGTTACATTCACCAGCGCTCTCCAAGCTGTAGAAGCCGTGAGCTCATTCACCATGCAATCACCTAGCAAAATAGCAATATAAGGGTCACATGTTCGATCCGTTTTTTTCTTTTATATTTTGGGAACGACGTCCCCTCTCAAAAGCTTGAATACAATGTAGAAGTGGGTCTGAATCCCAAACCTACATACACCCACACCTGGTTAACTATGTTTTCATGGACGTTACCAAAAGAAAAAGAGCCGATCATTACGAAACGAAAAAGAGTTTGAAACGACCTGGTCATCAGGTCGTTTGGTAACTCCGACTTTATTTCGTTTTGTAACAGCTCTTTTTTTTAGTTTCGTAACAGCCGTTGTATATACATAGTTAACCGGGGGTGACGCTTGCGAACGCTTTATTATGTATGAACGTTTGAATGTCTATGCATAAACTTCACAAGGTTCTTATTTGATGAAAATTGCATGTAAGCCTTATTCCCAGAGCGTTCACTTGAATTTCTGAGAAACCTTATCGAACCAGTGAAACCAACCCCATCTTATACAAACAGTTACACAAACCAACGGATCATAGTGAAAACAATTAAGCCGGTTCATGAGATATGGTGTCTTCAAGAGTTCCGACGAGCGTAGACACAAGCCAGAATAGAGTTACTCATGCTGGTTTGAGGCTAGCTATTTGGCATGACCCTTCTGGAGACTTTGTTCTATCCATGCATTGAACAATAAAGACGCTAAGACTATGCGGGTGCGCAGGCTAATTTGTGTCTTCGTTATTCGCATATGGCATAAAGCACGAATTGTTACGTCGCGCCAGAAATATAATCGGGTGACTAAGGCGCACGTGCAAAGTCCAGCAGCCAAGATGAATGGAGGGATAATTTTCGATTTTATGTCCTTTTCAACAGTATTTCAGTCACATCAGGACGATGAAAGAGTGGTGATGAAAGGCTGTGTGCAATGGAACCGCGTTTACGATAGGAAGTAGTCAAGTATGGTCGTCATCATTCGCATACAGGTCAAACAAGCCTACACTTAGTATAGAGTCAGCTCTCACACAGTTTCAGCATATGTGCATCTGTGTGAACAAAAAACAATTATGTTACAACCATTCGTAAGCCGTGTTTAGACGGACAGAATACACCCAGGTGTGTATTTGCACCCTGGTGCAAATTGGCATCCCCGATTTTGCTTAAAACCTTTTTTAGATGGACAAAGTACACACCAAGATGACTGATTCTACCTTAACGTCGTTTACGTGGACAAAATATACCCCGGGTGCAATTTTGCACCCCAGGTGCAAATTTACACCCGGATGTATTTTGTCCATCTAAACGCGGCTTTAAGTGTCAACCTTAGCACGATCTTGTCAACGTAATATTACCAAGATGAGATGAGTAATATAACTAAAATCAGAAAGATGGGTTCAGAGCCGGAAAAAGCACCACAGAGCAGATCTTCAACCTTAGAATCCTGTGTGAAAAGTATCTCCAACGTCAGCAGAATCCGTACCATGTCTTCATTGATTTCAAGAAAGCCTTTGGTAGGGTGTGGCATGCAACCTTATGGCCCACCATGCGGAAGTACAATATCAGTGCAAATCTAGTTCGCACCATTGAGCAGCTATACGACAAGTGCAGTCTTGATGAATGGCAGCACAGGAGAATGGTTCAAAACAACAGCTGGAGTAAGGCAAGGATGTTTCACCCGCCCTCTTCAACATTTTTCTCGAACGGATCATGTCTGATGCTCTGGAAGAACATGACGGAAAGGTCAGCATAGGCGGCAGAAGCATTACCAATCTGCGGTTTGCCGATGACATAGACGCTCTAGCTGAGGAAGAGCAGGAACTAGAAACCCTAGTTGAAAGTCTCGACAAAACCTGCACAAGGTATAAGATGAAGATCAGTGCTGAGAAGACCAGACTGATAACAAACAGCGCAGATGGCATCCAAAGGGAGGTCACGGTAACAGGGCAGAAGCTGGGTACTGTAATAAGCTTCAAATATCTTGGGGCAGTTGTCTCAGACGATGGCTCAAAACAGGAGGTTCTCTTAAGGATTGCACAAGCCACTTCAGCTCTTACCAAACTGAAACCAATTTGGAGAGATAACAACATATCTCTTGGATCAAAGGGAAACTTATGCGCTCCCTTGTCATTTTAGTATTTCTGTATGGCTGTGAATCGTGGACCTTGACAGCAGAGTTAGAGAAAAGAACGCATGCTTTGAGATTAGATGCTACCGAATGTTACTGAACATTACGTACAAGGACCATATAATCATTGTGGAGGTTCGCAGAAAGATCCAAGCAGCCATTGCAGAATACGATGAACTCCTGGCGCTGGTCAAGAAACGGAAACTAAGGTTGTTTGGCCACGTCTCAAGGTCTTCTGGTTTAGCAAAGATGATTCTACAGGGCACAGTGAAAGGAAAAAGAAGAAGAGGTAGACAGAAGAAGAGGTGGGAAGACAATATTAAAGAGTGGACAGGGATGGATTTTGCGAGCTCAACTAGGGCAGCTGAAAACAGGACATTGTGGAAAGGGATTGTTTCGAAGTCATCTGTGGTGCCCCAACGGCCTAGTAAGGTTAAGGGATAGAATAGAATAGAATAGAATAGAATAGAGGAGTTAGTTGCTTAGTAGACAGCATCTTAAGAACGGAGCACGAGAAATATGTCTAGGCCGTCTTGCAACTGATAGACGAAGAGCGGATTACATGTATAACTCGACAGCTCATTGTGAAAGCTGAACGTTTTCGATTCTATGACTTGAAAATGCTGTAACAATATTATGGTTCTCCAATTAACTCCACCAAATCCATCTATTCAGATTTCGTAAATTTAACTAAGCCATATTGCTTATGCCAAATGTCACTCAGTAGTTTATACCCGACAGAGGCGAGTTCAGCAGCCCCAGCGCTATCGGGCGCTCAGCTGAATAACTCTGACCATCAACAACCACTCACACTGCTGAACTCGCATTTACCATTTAAAGGGTGCCTGTTAGGTGTGTGCTTGCTATCACAGCGATTTCCTTGAAACTGCAAATAATGCAGTTTCAAAGAAATCGCGAGTGGTAACATCGATTTTTTACAAGGACTTGATATTTTACAAACTGCGTTCTTGTTCCCGAAGTATGCTGACGAACCGCGTTCAGATGTTTCATGACCCGTGGTATGTTGTGTCCAGGAACAAACTCAAGTGTTCACTGTTCCATGGATTTGAACAATCGACAATAATTTTTCAGACAGATGCTTGCGATGAATTAGAACCATAGACAATATACTATATCTACATAAGAAAAAAATTAGAAATAAGATGTCTTACATAGCCAAAAAACCACAACCGAAATAGAAAGGGGTAGGTGAAATTGAACGAAATAAAACGTTGCGAGATTTCTCTCTCGTTTTAATGAACAAATCTCCGTGGAACTTAATCGGTCGGTACCAACATTAGTCTGCTTTCACTCTGCCAAATAACTTTTAAAAGTATTCATGTTCAAGGTTAAAAATCGCTGTTTTCCTACCTTAGGTAGTCCTATGACGTCACCAAATCGAACTGCGTTGGTTGTCTTCTGTCGCGTCCGTTGTCTCGGGATAACCCGTGTGAATAACGTCAACGTGTTCATTTCCCCTATTTTCTTGCTGCTCCCAGTTATAGTGAGACCTGAATTGACTGTTGGGAGTAACAAGTAGAAGAAGAAGTATCAAAACAAAAGCATTGTAAAGAACATAGACATATCTTATGTTAAGTAGAGCAAGCCGTTTTATTTATATTTTTATTATTTTTTTTTTTTGTAAAAGCAGCAATGTCCAGTCACTCAGACACAAATCTACATGCAACGTTATCATGCATGATTCTACAGGAGAAGTTTGATCTGGGTTGTAATGTTTGGTAGACTTGTTTGTCCTAATACTTAGATCTTTACGATACATATAGTTCAACGACTCACCACCAATTTGAATGATGTTCTGATAATCGTTTGTAATCCCAAGTAGACATTCGAACTATTATAGCCTTAATGCTTCTGATTGCACGAGCCAACAGCGTGGACATAAAACAGTCTCGACATTAGCGTAAAATAGCTTTGAATTTATGCAGATTGGTTCGAACAGAGGATGAGAGCAAGAAAGACAGATCAAACTGCTCGGCCGCCCAGCCTGATCAGACTCTTTGCTGTGCGCTAAAAGAGTAGTTATGGGTCTAAGCTACCCTCATGCGGACAGCGAAGACTCTGATCAGACTTGGCGGGTGCCCAGGCTGATCTGAGTCTTCGTTGGGCGCACATGCCACTTTGTTGATTTTGTCGTGTCGCGGCTCATTTGTTCTCTATTTGGTTGGTTTAAACAGCATTTATTCGTCAAAAGTAACATGTTAGAACAACATTCAACAAGCGAAACGCTTATATCAATCGTCGCTCTTATGGGTTCAACTCTTAAAGGAAAGAATTTACTTCTGCATGAGCAAATTCTTTTTTGAAAAGTATATTCCATTTTCATGGGTCTTCTGTGCTCATGGAAGCAAATGAGAGGTCACAAAAGTTGTTTTCCTTTGTGAAGAGGGTTTAAAATTGTGTCAGCAGCTGACTCGATTATTACAGCTAAAAGAATTTTGATGAGAAAATATGATTACAATCATTTATGCTTCAGTAGTTTAATTTTACATGCTTTTTTAGATAATGTTTCAAATTATACCTAAAATTTTTTGATCGGTAGTAGATCTAGATAATCATTGTAAGTGCTTCAGAAATTGACTTTTTAAAGTTTTTACGTATATCTTAAGATGTCCTACTTTATTTGTGGGCGTGTCAAATAACTAGGTTCCTTTTTTCCTCTTCTATTTTTTAGCTCACCTGAGCCAGAGGCTCCGGGGGAGCTTATAGTATGGTCAGGCTCCGTCGTCCGTCGTCGTCCGTCCGTCCGTCCGTCCGTCGTCCGTCCGTCCGTCCGTCCACAATTTCAAACGACTTCTCCTCTGAAACCGCTGGGCCGATTGTAGCCAAATTTCATATAGAGCCTCCTGGGACCTTAGGAACAAAAAGTTGTTCAAACAGTCCTGGTCACATGACCAACATGGCCGCCATGCCCATATATGGTAAAAACCTAAAAAAATCTTCTTCTCTAGAACCAGTAGGCCGATGGCCTTGAAACTTGGTATGTAGCATCGGGTACGCGAGTACTACCAAGATTGTTCAAATTATGACCTTGGGTTGACCTTGACTTTTTTTACGGTAAGGTCAAATTTGCTTCCTTGTGCTTTTATATGGCAAAATGCTAGAACATAAGATACCTTGGAAACTGTTCAAGATTTTGGGCTAAAAATTGGTATCTACAGTCATCTTAATGAGTACATGAAGATTTATGAGTACAAGAGGTCAAGGTCATTCTTTGACCTTTGACCTAGAACTCTCATATTTTGACAATTCCAAACAATCTCCTCAAAAGCCCCTGGGCCAATTGAAACCAAATTTCATATACAGCCTCCAGGAGTTGAGGGAACAAAAACTTATTCATACAGTCCAGGTCACATGACCAACATGGCCGCCACGCCCATATATGGTAAAAACCTTTAAAAATCTTCTTCTCAAGAACCAATTGACCGATAGCCTTGAAACTTGGTATGTAGCTTTGGGTACTCGAGTACTATCAAGATTGTTCAAATTATGACCATGGGTTGACCTTGATCTTTTTTACGGCAAGGTCAAATATGGGAAAATGCTAGAACATAAGATTTCAGGGAAAGTTTTGAAGAGATATGCCTAAGAATTGGTATATACAGTTATCTTAATGAGTACATGAAGATTTGTGAGAACAAGAGGTCAAGGTCATTCTTTGACCTTTGACCCAGAACTCTCATATTTTGACATAATCAAACAATCCCCTAAAAAAAATGGGCCAGTTGTAATGAAATTGAGGGAATGAAAATTTGTTCAAACAGTCCACGTCACATGACCAACATGGCCGCCAGAACCATATATGGTAAAAACCTTTAAAAATCTTCTTCTCCAGAACTAATTGACCGATGACCTTGAAGCTTGGTATGTAACATTGGGAACTCCAGTACTATCAAGCTTGTTCAAAATAATGACCTTGGGTTGACCTTGACTATTTTACTGCAAGGTCAAATGTGGGAAAATGCTAGAACATAAGATTTCATGGAAAGTTTTGAAGATTTATGCCTAAAAATTGGTATCTACAGTCATCTTAATGTGTACATGAAGATTCACGAGTACAAGAGGTCAAGGTCATCCTTTGACTTTTGACCCAGAACTCTGTCATTTTGACAATATCAAACCATCTCCTCAAAAGCCCCTGGGCCAATTTTGAAACCAAATTTCATATAGAGCCTCCAGGGGGTTAAGGGAATGAAAATTTTTTCAAACGTCCAGGTCACATGACCAACATGTCCTCCATGCCCATGTATGGTTAAAACCTTTAAAAATCTTTTTCACCAGAACAAATTGACCGATGGCCTTAGAGTAACTTACCCTAGAGTACTGAGGCTGAATGGACCCAGGTGAGCTACAGGACCAATGGTCCTCTTGTTTGAGGATTTTGTTCTTCTCTTGAAAAAGATCAGCTATGGAGTGTGTTTGCTTGGATATATTTTGGTTTGACATCTTTAACTTTAAAGTTGAAAATAACTGAACATTTTAGGTAAATGAATACACTTTTAGGGGAAACACACTCTGTCGTTTTCATTTTTGTATCGTTAAACTTTAAGGGAAGCAAACATGAAATCATAAAAAGTTATCCCCCTTTGTAAAATGGCGGCAGAAATGCAGATGTATCGATGCACCTATCCCACTTGGCACACAACGTTGAATCAACAATTGAATAAACGTTGATTCAACGTAAAACGTTGAATCAACGTTGATTCAATGTTGATTCGACCTTGTGTGCCTGGTGGGTCAGGTCTAGTAACACGATGATAGCCTTGCACTTGTGACTTGACTTTAAGTTTCTTGTATCATATTTTTTACAGAAGTCTGCATAAAAAAGACAGAGAACTGTTACATTTTGTACCTGAATCTGGTGTATTAAAATGTACTTTGACCTTTTTGAAATTTAATGAACTGAATCGTCAGATTATTAACCATAACGTGCATGGGAACTTACACTTGTACACAGGTCACAGTACACCTTATAGGGCGCTTACCTAATCACTTATCTTTTATTCAACCGATAAACCGGAGGTGGCCGAACTTATCGCGGCCGGTTGACAATATTTATAAACAATACCTGTTCGTGAGAGGATCTGTGAGGAGTTTGTGGCTTGGCTTGGACAATGTCTTCGATGGATGACGATATTAATAGCAGACAATGGTGCCAGAAATGCTTCAGAAAAAGAACATCAAAGCAGTTGGACAGAAATTTACCTGATGTATGTAAAGTAATGTAGCACATTGAGGTTTGAGCGAACAGAGAAGACTCAGATCAGCCTGTGCATCCGCGCAGTCTGATCAGAGTCTTCCCCTTTTCGCATAAGCAATCTATGAATTCCGGGGCATTTAAAATGAAAAGTGATGGTTCTGTTCAGTGATGGCCCTGTAAACAACCTATGAATCCTAGGACATTTAAAACGAGAAGTGATGGCTCTGTTCGTTCTGAACTGATGCAAAGAGGCAATGTGCAAACAGTTGTTCTAATTCTTATATACGATGTTCTTCATTAGGCTCAGCGGAAAGTATCCAGGTACCGAATAAGTCGATATAAGCAAACAGTAAAAATCAGGTAAGTGTTTAAACTTCAATCAGCAATGGCATCTGCACAAACCGATCAGAGTCCTCGCTTTTCAGGGCGGTATTCAAAACGTCGTTAGCTTACTTGATATGTCTTCTAGTATGCAAAATGATTTTTCATTTTATTTATTTATTTATTGCTGACAAAATGTAAGGACCTTTAATATGCACTTCACGTGAAGCTTCTCAGTTATTTTATTTCAGGTTTGAATATCAGCCACATTTATTTATTGCTGACAAAATGTGAGGAGTTTTGCACTCCACGTGAAGCATCTCATTTATTTTATTTCACGTTTGAATATCAGTCACTTGGCTGGCACGCAACCGTTGGCATATTTCAGTAAACCAGACCAGGTATATTGCATTTAAGTAAGTGGTGAATCTTGGCTCTGACTTAAGCCATTTACAGCATATAAAGTGTTGGCGTGCAAACTACATCTTGAGCATTATGCCGCAATGAGGTTCTGTGCCATAATTTAGTTGGTTTATTTAGCATGTTTAGTTCTTTTGACTTTATATACTAGAGAGAAAACAAGTTTTTGAAAATAACAATTTACTCCTCAAAATACTATTTCCTGGTCTGGTTTCCCGCCTAGCAATGCTATATCAACATAGGTGGGATAGTGACTGGGGTTCCACGCCTGTACATTGTGTTTTTTCCCATTTTATTCAACTCATTGAAATCGAAAGTAGGTCAATTTAGTTGCCAACGAAGATGACCCAAATAAGATTTCAAACTCTTTTGTGTGAAACTCAAAAGTGTTTTATTTGTTTAAAGCTGGCTTATCACGGTCATTTACAATGGTGAAAGGGGGTGGTTGGGTGGTGCGATGGTGTTGGGTATAACTTCCAGTGCCGGGGCGCCCTACTGATTTGGATAATAGTAGGGCAAGGCCCTACTGTGCTTGCAGTAGGTGCGGGTGTTTTTTTTGGACATTTTTTCTTTCGTCATTCACCTCTCTTCTTTCTCCCTCTCTTTGGGAGACGGCCTGATATAGACTGAAATACTGTCTCAAAAGGCCGTTAAACCCAAAACAACCAACCAGCCAACCAATAATGGTGAAACTATATTAAGAAGATTGCAGCGATAGCTCATGGTAAAATTTTTCATGTTGATAGGGCATTGGGCCCTATAATGATAATAATAACAACAACAACAATAATAATAACAATAATAATAATAATGATTATTATTGTTATTATCATTGTTATTGCTGTATACATTTTTATCATTATTAACATCATCATTTTGTTTGTCGTAAAAGCTGGGTGTATTTCTTGAACTCTCTCCAATTAAGCCATATATGGTGTGTCCAGACTGGCATCATCGGACTCAAATGCTTTGTAGCAGCGGCGACGGTAGTAGTTTACGAGCTATGCTATCAATACAGGGACCGCAAGTTCGATTCCTCAAGTCTACGGTCTTTCGGATGAGACTTTAAACCGAGATTCCCGTCTCCATTTGACCCTTGTGTTGGTGCGACGTTACACCAGAGTTCACTCACTCACTGCGTTGGTTGCTTTTAAGTTTATTTTCGTTTTAACGCACTAAATTTTGAACCACAACAAGTTTATCAACATACAAACACTGCTGAACTGATTTTGATGACCTATGCCACACTGTCAATGGGTGACAGAGATTACAGAAGGCTAGTTTAACCTTCCACGAGACAGTCTTTCAAGTATCATGCGGCCGGTTCATAACAAAACACATTCTACTTTTTCTTTTTTATGTCATCCTGCAGCCTTTTTCATTTTATTACAGTTCCAATTTGCCATTTTTAATAGCTTGGCCATTTCATTCTTTCCAAAACTGCCGAAATGCCGTTAACATTCTAAACATTCTGGCTTTACTGTAAACATTCTAAAACTTGGGACAACCAAAATAATTACCGTAATTGTTCTGAAATTGAACAGTTTGATTCTAAAGTGTAGTAACGCTTTTAAAAGATGCTGATGAAATGGGACTCTGATCAGGCTGCTCCTTCAAGAGCAGTCTGAATTAGGTCTGCAATGTTTGAGCAGAACTATATGTCCCAATTGCGCGTCTGATTAGAGTCTTCACTTTTTGCATAAGAAAAAAGGGGAACTTCTATTTAAAAGATAATAATTACCAATTTAAATCAGACACCCCTTAACAGACAAATGGGCTCATCCAATATAAAAGGATAGAAAAGTCCACCAGGCATAAATGGTATAAGCAAAAACGCCTATAGGAGGTTTTAGGGATTCCCATTATGACGCAAATCTGGCGCATGCGCACAGCGCTGGCCGTCAATTCATCGGCCAGCCCTATGCTTCACAGTGTAAAATGCAGGTTCTCATATGCAAAAATCAGTTTTTCTGTGGTAGAAAACCGTATTTTTTAAAAAGAATATTGAGACTCTTATCTTTTCATATGTTTTCGCTCATTTTCAAAACATTTCGACAGAAAATCACAGAATTTGATCTTATTTCATACGGGATTTTATCACGGCGCATGATAATCCAGGTAGAAATTCTTTCGGTAAACGCCGGAATTTTTCTTAATTAGAGAGATAAACATGCAGTTTTGTGTAGCTTATTTATTTTTTGTCATAACAAATTGATTAATAAGTTTGAAACAAAAGTGTGAAATAAATATGAATCTTGATAAAAAGAATTGAATCACGTTCAGAGAGGAATGTAAAATGGGCACGGCACTGCCGATACTGGAAAGACTTCAGTTGCTAAATTCACAGGATTTGTCGCTGTATAAGTTGAGAAATAAAAACGCGAGAACAGAACTAAATTAACTTACATTAAATGTAGTCCACTAGGAACATACTGTTTTACTGTTTTAAAATTAGAAGAATAAAACATTACTTTGTGAACAGTAGAGCACATCATTAGTCGCATCGGCAACGAGTAAATCTGCTCCAATCTATGTTCCGTAAGGCCACATTCTGAGACGGATTTTCCCATGGCATACATGTACATCAAAGCACCGACAGGACACATACATCTACGAAGTGTGAAATACTTACTTTTATTTTACTTTTTCGTATATCAAAAGCCTGTATGATTATGTCAGTTAAGTTAACAATTAAAGATTATCTAATTAGCCCAGTCACTGATTAGACACTTTGAAACCGCCTATTCAACCAGTCACAACTGAATGTTTAAAAGACATATGTTACATTTTAATTGATATAATTTAATTCCAGTAAACAACTTCTATTTCATAAACTGTTCTGTTCTGTTTCATAAACGTGGTCACGTTTTTTCCGGATTGTGGAGGAAAACAGCGCCGAGCGGCCAAATCCGATGACATCAAACTTTTTCACATTATAGACATACATTTACAAATAGACATGTAAAAAGCACAAATGGAAATTAATTATTTTTTTTAAATGTACATTAATTACGAGCTGGGTTAAAAAATATATTTTGGAAGGAATTTTCCTGCGCACGCCCTAGAAATTTCGTCGCCGTAGAGAGTTCGTCGCCTTCATTGTATAAAGACTTACATTGACGATATTTCTCGTTGGCCACTGGATTATTATTATTATTCTCATTATTTTTATTATTATCATTATTATTTACCATATAACATTTAAAAGAAGAAGAGAAACGCTCTGTAGTGAATGAATACCTTATTCGAAAAAAGATGAAATAAATAAATTTCAGAAATGCTAATATAGATCCTAAAAACAATGAAATAAATAAATTTTAAAAATGCTTATATATATCAAACTCATAACAAAGTAGTTTATCATGCAAAATTTTCATATAAACTATTTATTTTTACCATTTATTATAAAATAGCATCACTTCACCACATTAAATTGGCATAGAAACATTGGTTTTCAATAGTAACTCTCGGCCAGGTTGACGGCCAGGGCTATCCCGAGTCTATTTATAGAACCGGAAGTGCGTCACGAAAAAACCTCCTATAGGAGAAGGCCAAAATCTGCAAGCATAAGGCAGGTGTTTTCTTAAAGGGATACGTAAAGTAAACCAAAAAGTGGTACCACTCTCTAATGGTTTTATGACCTTGTTATGTCATTGCCTATGTGAGATGCAGCATTTCCTTTGATGAAATAGCAGTGTCACTGGACTGTTGCATAATAGGATTACAGGGGCGGATCCAGGAATTTTGGATAGGGGGTTCAAATTAGCCGAGGGGGGCCGATTTATGCAGTTTGACCAATTTTTCCTGAGATTCCCCGTGAAAATAAGATAATTTGGGCTGAGAAGGGGGGGGGGGTCGTTTGAACCCCCCGAACCCCTCTTGATCCGCTACTGGATTATGACACCCAATAAAAAAGAACCTAGTCTAAAACCGCAGCTCAGGAGAAGAACTAAATGAGCATTTATGCTTTCGTTCTGATCCAATTGTATCATGTTTGTATTGTAATCATGTACAGTTTTTGATACAATAAACATGATAAATATGTTTAACCTAAAACCGCAGCTTTTGAGTAACAGAGGTTAGTCTCTCAAGACAAGCTTTGCTTAATGGAGGTGGCCTTTAAGACAGGCGTGACTATTGTTAGTCGAATGGCAGCAAAAAAGTTAAGATTTGAAGAAAGGCAGACTTATCACGATTCTGGTCAACGAGTTCACTATATACTGCCATAACAATGGTTCGTATTTGTCGTTTTATCTTCATTCCATGCCCTAAAATTTGAACCACAACAAAACTTATCAATGACCCATTTTTAGTGACCTTTGCCATGATGTCAAAGGGTGACAAAGATAGCAAAGGGCTACTTTGACCGTCCTGAGAGAATTTATTCATTTATCATGTACTCAGTTGTTGCGTCATTGCTGCGACACGACAAACCCAACATAGAGGTATATGCGCCCGGCGAAAACTCGGATCAGCCTGGGCATCCGTCCCGTCTGATTAGAGTTTCCGCTGTGACCAGAAAGGGTAGCCAAGGGTATAGGTTAGCTCCATGCGGATGGCGAAGACTCTGGTCTGACTGGGCGGATGCCCAGGCTGATCTGAATCTTCGATGGACGCACATGCCACTTTGTTGTTTTTGTCATGTTTCTTAAGGCACGCGCTACCTGCGCATGTTGAGTTTGGTCTAGCCATGCACAGTTTGTCAAAAATTTGAATTACCGTTATAATAATAATAATTTTAATAATAATAATAATAATAATAATAATAGAAATGACGAGGATAATAATAATAACAATAATAATAGTAAGGATAATATTAAAATGACAATAATATTAATAATAGAAATGATGCGGATAATAATAATAATAACGATAATATTGATAATGATAATAATAATAATGATAATAATAATAACAATGAAAATAATAATAATAATAATATTAATATATTAAAAATAATGATAATAATAATACTAACAACAATAAAAAGGAACACCTAAAATGATTACGTATAAAGATGCAGATGGAACCGCAAATAAGCATACAACTTGATCAGACTGCTCCTGATGGAGCAGTCTGATCTGAGTCTGTACCGTTTTGTTTAACTGTCCCAATATTCAGAACAGTTATGGTAACCATGATACAGACTTCGAATGTGGCTAACGCAGATTTTGACCAAATTGTGGCGACTGGCGTTTTGACCAAATTGTGGCGCATGGTCAGTTTGAATACCTTCACAAAAAAAAACCGCACGGGACACCTACAATAATTACTTAGCCTAATTGTCCTAAAGTGACAATGGGTATTACGATGCTTTACTACATCCAAAAGATGGAATGGCAAAGAATGTAGAACCTGATCAGACTGCTCACTGGGAGCAGCCTGATCTGGATCTGCACTGTTTGCTCAGGTCTATCTGTGCCAATATTTGGGATCTCCTGATGAAAAACGATTGGTGGGATATGAATATGTTTGTAATTCTAATGTATGAAGGCCTAAATCTGGCTTACTGTCATATAATAAGAGTTTTTTTTTGTCAGCTTTACGTGTCATATAGTTTGATCGAAGTTAGTAGTAAATTGAATGCCACCCTACCCCATCTTCGCCTTCCGAAAGCCCCTCCACCACACGTTCACACGTTTTCTCTTCCCCATTCAAAAATATATTAAATCAGAACATTTTAGCAAAACAATTAAATTACTGCATCCATTTTCAAGATTCATTGTTATCCCCAATTTTCAAGAGTTATCGTCCATTTTTTCTTCTTTTTTTATCTCTCTTTTCATTTTTAAGTCATCTACTGAATTTGGTAATCCTGATTTAAAGTGTCCTATTGTGAAACTGTTATTTCAGAACCACCCCCGAAACCTGATACCAGAGTTATGTCACTTGTTCTACGATCATCGGTGGGTCACTGGGACTGGAGGAGGAATCTCTATAAGACATGGGTAAGCTGTTGCCTTGATAACCGCAAATTTGTTTTGATCTTAGTTTACTGCATTTTAAACACGCAATTAAATTATTTCATCTTCAAGTAATGATTATTTGTTTGAAAAAATCTGAAGTTTCTATTGAAAGAATTTCAATTTTTAATATCACTGAAAAAATACACTGTTTGCCATGCTCCAGAACCAATGGCGTCATATATCTTTACCATAGCATAAAGAATTCATACTGATATCAAAGTGACGTCATTAAAACGTCATTCTGAGAAGGTACCCTGCAGAACAGTTGTTGATTCCATAGTTGCTATGGTAACAGAACTATGACATCATCTTACTTATAATTTGAGAAAAGCATGGTACAAAGTGCATGCCGTGCTCCTCTCAAATTATGAGATTCTACTTAAAATTCATACAATGGAAAGGTGTGATTTACTCAAACCTATAATTAAAGTCATTCTCAAATAATTTAATTCTCTGTTTTAGCATGAATCAGTTAATGTCATAACATTATGATGCAGCCCTCAGCAGACTAAATTTTCAATATGTCAATCTTACTCTGTTGAGTTTTTTAGAAGGATCCGTTGTTTAAAACACATGATTGACAAATAAAAACAGTGATCGAGATTATGAGCCATCTGATCTGAAAAGAGAGAAAATTGTCGGGTATTCCGAAGTTTTGAAAACTGCTATGGATACCTAAGACCATTTCATACCTGCAATTTCGTATTTATAGCACGATCCCAAGATATCCGAATCTTTAGCTTGCAAGGTCTACACTGGGCATCGTGCTAAAAGTGAGATAGAGCATGCTTTGTCCGCCTGTACGGTGGCCAATCCACTTGCTAAAGTTCGTGGATTATCTTCCCGCACAGGCGGACGAACCTTGATGCTCTGTCTAACAGATATTGAGAAAATAAGCATACTTTCTTTCAAAAGATAATTTGTTTTATCCTTCTTTGGGCAGCTGATGTAGTAGTATACGGCTTCTCGCCAGTATGTATAGAGCTAAGAGGCGTACACTGAAAACGAAGACACTTAGAAGGGAAACCTGTAATTTAGCACTGACAGAAATCCACATTCCAGTAGTCCCCGCATGCAATATCAAGTGGCTATATACCAGTAAATCTTGTACATACCGAAAGCAAGTCTTTATAGACCAAACTCTGCATATATTGGCTAGATGTCATATCAACCAAAAGATATGCATACTGGCGGGGCGCTTCATATGATAGCACTTTCGCTTGCATGGTTTGCAAGGCTGCTAACTACCCAGCGCCAACGATATAAAAATAAAACTTCCAAAAGTGTGAAGTGCGGGTAAACGTTTTACAGCCACCACACGACACTTTACACCAGTTGCAGTGAGAGCTAATAAAATCTATAAAGGTTGCTCTTGGACATAAAGAACACATAAAAGAGCAACAATAGGAGCCTTGGTTTTATTCAACAATTGAATAAAACCAAGGCTCCGTTTGTTGCTCTTTTATGTGTTCTTTATGTCCAAGAGTAGCCTTTGTAGATTTTATAGGCTCTCACCCCAGCTGTTGTTGTTGTTTGCAAGGTTGCATATGCTCCCCGAAGAGCAAAAATAGAAGACTCATTTTCACTGAGACTTTTCGTATGACGACATCGTCGTTTGTCTTTTATCTTGAAGCCTATTTGAAGTACGAACATAATTTTTCAAAAAAGGGATAAATTATCAAAAAGGAAGTGAATAGTTAAGGTGAAGTCAAATAAAAGCAGTAAACCCTGGAAACATTGACAAGAAATCATATACAATGTACAATCGAACTTGGTATATATAGACAAGAAGTTCTGTAAATTAGACCCTTTACATACTGACAAGAAGCCTTCCACCAGCCAACCAAACACTGTACATACTGAAAAGAAGCCATATACGACCTATAAATAACCATATGACAAAACGACAAAAACATATATCTTGTTAATGTTGACCATGGCTTTTTAAAGTATGTACGGTGTTAGAAAGTATATGTCATGTAGCCAGTATGTACAGTTGGTTAAAGGCGTCTTGTCTTGCTAATACAACAAGGACTTTAGTTGTATATGTATATGCTGCTTAGTCATTTGCGCCTGGCCAGTATTTACAGGATATAATGGTACATGTATATGATTTCAAGATGTGTAATATCGTGTAATCATTGAAAATTCGAGATGTTAATGAAGAAATGAATATCATTTTTCTGAAGTTTATCGGAGTGTAAACTAAATTAGGTCGCGTGCAAAGTAAATGAACCCCGAAGGGGCTATGTAAACTTTGCTAGCGACTCAGAAAAATTAAGTTCATTGCTTGTATTTACATTGAAACTCGTTTCAATCAAATCCTTGATGAAAAATCTTATATAAGCGGTAAAATTGAAAAGTAAAATATTTAAAAGCAGTTTTTCACTGCTAACAACTAACAGCTGAATAGAGCCAATCATGTGACGTCGAGTGGCTCAATGTAATTATTGGAATGTAAACTTCATTACGTTCCAATGGTTTACTACAGGGCTTTTCAACTAATACAGCAAGAATGTAAATTTTGTTATTTGATAAATAGGCTTAAGTGCACGAGAAGTTATGCTCAAGTGCGGCCATTATTTAGAATTCATTTCTATTTTATCTTTCAGAAACAAGATTTACATTGCTCCATCTGGAGTTCAAAAAGAAAGAATTCAGGTAAATTTGAATAGTTTTGATCTTTTATTCAAATATTCTGAAAATATGTTATAGTATTTGAAAAGAGGTATAGTGTCAAAATGCAAAGATCAAGAACCCCAAATACGGCACAAAACACCGCCATAGCTCAACTGGTGGGCGTTTAAGTCGAGTGGAAAAGATCATAGGTTCGCTCTCTGGTTGAAATGACAGACTGAACGGGCTGGTGCCAATATAATGTTGCTGGATGGAGTAGCTTGTCATTTTGTCCAGGGCATTACGCTTGTAAATGCATTGAGTTTACTGATAGATCCGTCGTGGCATGATAGAAACTTGTCGACCTGCACGGAGACTGTAAACTCCACTCACTTGTATAGAATATCGGCCATACTGGAGAACAAATCATGGTATAATCATCTACAACCATAGTAGAACTATCTTATATCATTGTACATCTAAGTCATACCGTCCTATTCAGTGTAGACTTTGCATGTTTGTGATTTCGGGTAAGTGTGGTGTAAACTGGATTAAAGTGACATTAAATACACAAGTCCTCCGTCACTCACATTAAATGCAATCGGGACTGCCCTTTCACAACTTGTTTGTAGGATTGTCGTCGGGGAGGAAAATATCGTAACCCGACCGGGGCTGAAACCAGGGCCTCTCGCTATCCATGAGACAATGATTTGTTGATCCAGATTGCTGCTCTTGACATTCCCCCCTGCCCATATTCATGCTCACGGCCCTTGTCATGGACCCATATAAACTGGCCATAAAATGCCACAAGGGGGGGGGGGGGAGGGGATTCGTAACCGACAGGGACTCGAACTCAATGTCTCTCGCTAACCATAAGACAACTGAGTTGTTGAGCCAGATGACGAACTTTTGACAGGATTAATAAAAGAACATTTGCTTTGTCAAAAACAAAAAAACAACAACAACAACAGATAATGACTATACTACTACTACAACTACAACTACTACCACTACTTCTTCTGTACTACTACAACAACAACTACTACTACTACTACTACTACTACTACTACTACTTCTACCACTACTACTTCTACTGTACTACTACTACTACTACTACCACTTCTACTATACTACTACTACTACTACTACTCATACTACTACTTCTACTAGTACTACTTCTACTGTACTACTACTACTACTAGTTCTTCTACTACTACTACTACTTCTACCACTACTACTTCTACTGTACTACTACTAATACTATTACTACTACTACTACTACTTCTACTGTACTACTACTACTACTTCTACTAGTACTACTTCTACTGCACTACTACTACTAGTTCTTCTACTACTACTACTACTTCTACTGTACTACTACTACTACTACTACTACTTCTTCTTCTTCTACTGTACTACTACAACAACTAATACTACTACTACTACTAATTCTACTGTACTACCACTACTACTACTACTACTACTACTACTACTACTACTAATTCTACTGTACTACTACAACTACAACTACTACTACTACAACTACTTCTACTGTACTACTACTACTACTGTACTACAACTAATACTACTACATCTACTACATACTACTACTACTGTACTACTACTACTACTACTGTACTACTACTACTACTTCTACTGTACTACTACTACTACTACTACTACTACTACTACTTCTATTACTACTTCTTCTACTTACTACTACTACTACTACTACTTCTACTGTACAACTACTATTACTAATACTACTTCTGCTCTACTACTACTACTTCTACTATTACTACTACTACTACTGTTTTACTACAGCTACTTCTACTACTACTACTACTTCGACTGTACTACTTCTACTTCTACTACTACTTCTTCTTCTACTGTACTACCACTACTACTACTTCTACTGTACTACTACTGATACTACTACTTCTTCTACTGTACTACTACTACTACTACTACTACTAATTCTACTGTACTACTACTACTACTACTACTACTACTACTACTACTACTACAGTACTACTAATTCTATTGTACTACTACTACTATTACTACTACTTCTACTGTACTACAACTACTACCCCTACTTCTACTACTTCTACTACTACTACTGTACTACTACTACTACTACTTCTACTGTACTACTACTACTTCTACTATACTTCTACCTCTACTACTACTACTACTACGTCTACTACTACTACTGTACTACTACTACCACTACTACTACTACTACTACTACTACTACTACTACTACTACTACTACTACTACTACTACTACATCTTCATTCTTTTCTTTTACAGCCAGAAGATTTGTTTGTCCAGACAATAGACAATGTAGATGTAGAGGTACCACCGCCCGCCAAGAAACTGAAGAAAAGCCAGTGCACGCCCCTGTTTATGGCTGCTTATAAACTAGCAGGTACTGCTCAACAACTAAGGTGAATGGGTACACTTATAGGGGAAGCTACTCTGCCATTTTCGTAAAAGCCCCTTTTCTCAATACGAGTCAACTCTTAAAGAAAAGAATTTGCTTTTTTCCTTTAAAAGTAGACCATTTTGGAACGGCTATGTTGTACAGGGAAGCAACAAGGAACTCACAAAAGTTGTAACCTTTTTTGAAAAATGCGAAATTCATGAACGGGTGCTTTTACACCGTGAAAAGGTGTTTTTTTTACAAGGGTTATCGACAGGTACGTTAAAGTTATTGGCTGCCCTGAAACAGAATAATTTTTTTTATGAATTGTGAAAATTGGAACCTATCGATTCTTCGTACAGAACACCTTGATTTTTTTCCGATGAAAGTTACGAAATTCGTTTCAGTGTCATGTTCGATATAGGTCTAGGCTCGTACTTTTTTTTTTGCCCTGTCATGCAATAGTTTGGGGCACTATCTAGTACCTTGGAGACATACACGTTTATTTTGAAACCTTGCTGTAGGAAGCAATTTTATCTCTTGCTAAATAAATAGTAAATATCACGCACGAAGCTATCCGATCATCCGAATGATTGTGACTATCTTAAAATCTCCGAGCTATATATCCTGGAGTTGAAGAACGGCAAAGATTAATACTGTCGTCACTGACTACTCTATAAAGTCCATGATGTTAATATCAAACACGGTGTTATGCACACATATGATACAAGTCTCAACTGGATCTGCAGTTTTTAGCGCGCAAAGGATCTGCTCATTTTGCAAAGCAAAGGAGACCTTATGCTATAGCGTCAGCGTTCGCGTCCGCACCCGTGTCTGTGAGCAGTTTAACCTGTTAACACTTCGCGTTTAGGTCTTTTTCTCATAAAGTATAAGGGCTAGAGTAATGAAACTTGGTACACACTTACATCAGCACATGACCACCTGAATGTATGCACCATGTATGACCTTGACCTACTTGTCATGGTCTACTGACTTTGAAAAAATTAAGGTTAATGTATGTCAAGTAAGTTTCCAAATAGTTATAAGGGTTAGAGTCATGATATTTGGTTATTACGTACATCTGGACGAGTGCATGTCAGTGTAACTAACCATGTAGGACAGTGACCTACATTTTTTACGCTTCAATTACTTTATGATATTTCTCAGTCCCTATATGGGTTACAGTTATAATACTTTGCACACACTTGCACATGGACAAGATCATTTTAGCAGCATCCTCTTTGTATGGATTTGGGTATATTTTATGCTTCATTTGACTTTATGATACGCTTCACTGACTTTGTGATATTTCTCAGTTCCTGTATGGGTCAGGGCCATGATACACACACAGCTACATACGAACAGGGTCATTTCAACGCCATCATCCATGTGTGGATTCGACCTATATTTTTGCTTCACTGACTTAATGATACACTTCACTGACTTTGTGATATTACTCAGTCCCTATATGGCTTAGAGCCATTGTTCTTGGAACACGCTTATATATGGACAAGAACATTTTAGCGTCGCCATCCATGTGTGGGTTTGACTTATATTTTATGCTCCACTAACTCAATCATATTTCTCAGTCCCTATATGGATGGCAATCATCAACAACCATCCAATACCACCATCGCTTTGTTGTCTTCTGACAACTCTTGTTACCCTATACTCACTAAAGGGCGAAAACTGAAGATAAAGATGAGAGTATAGGGCAAAAGCTGGAGATCCAGATGAGACTTGTCTCATATGGATCAGCCCAGTTTTGCAAGGCCCAGTGTTGTTTGACACCCGAAAGAAATCATGTAATTGAGCGGTGGCACGAGAAAACCAACAAAGTGGTTATGCGCCCAGCGCTGACTCAGATCAGCCTAGGCATCCGCCTAGTCCGATCAGACTCTTCACTAAGCGCTTAAAGGGTAGCTAAGGGTCTAAGCTGCCTCCATGCGGACAGCGAAGACTCTGATCACCCCCAGTCTGATCTGAGTATGCGCTGGGCGCGCAACCACTTGTTGGTTTCTCGTGTCGCGGCTCATTATTATGATTTTGACGTCAAAATACCGTAATTCGCCTATCTTTCAGATGCAAGCGCTGTTATCCACACCCATTCAAAACACGCAGTTATGGCTACACTTTTATATCCGGGAACTGAATTCAGAATAGCACACCAGGAGATGATAAAAGGGATAAAGAAAGGACGAAAATGTAAGTAAAGAGGACATTACTATCTCCGACAAAGGAAAGAAAATACCTTGCAAAGTCAGACAATTCAAACTATTCCGGGAGGAAGTCTAATAGCTTTTCTTGCAACATATTTACTGACATAGAACTTCAAGTTTGTGTTTTCCATTTGCAAAATTATTTAATTCCTTTACGTATATTGCAGAAAAGAGATTATCTTGTCTTTACCTCCTAATCAATTCTTTCAACAAAGAGAAAAAAGAGGGGGCGGTTAGATCCAAATCCTCAGTTATTTTCAGACTCAGAGCCCACGTGGTGCCTGTCATAGATTCGTTTCTTGGAGCCGTATCGGAAGCTCCGTTAAAAGACGATTCGTAGAACACCATGCATCGCGATGCATGTTGTTCTTTGAATCGTCTTTTAACAGAGCTCCCGAAACGGCTCCGAGAAACGCAAGTATGGCGCATCTATAATAACTAAGTATGTTTCTTCGCTTTACACTGGCTAAATTAAAAATATTACCATTTGACGATCATTTTATTTTCGAGAAACTTTGAAGTCGGATGTTTCGCAAAAATAATATTTTCGCAGATACTATTTTTCTTTATTAACAGTGTATTTTATTTCACAGCGGAATATTATAGATACGATGAGGAACTTGTGGTGCCAATCATTGAAAACACACCCGAAGAAAAAGACCTCAAAGTAAGTTTCTTTTCCATGAAAGATTAAAACTCAACTCTTACCTGTTAAAAATAATCTGCAGCATAAAGAACAGACTACTTCATGCATCTGCGAAGAGCAATTATTGTCATATCAGATCTCTACTGTAAAAATTCTAAGTTTTGGACAAATATGTCTGAGCAAGCAGTCCCAAAGTAGCAGTCTGATCAGGCCCTGCCCTGTTTGTTGTCTCGTCTGTTCTCGGGACGTATTGTTTCATTGTAAAACCAAACTGCTCCGTTTTAGAACAATTACTGGAATATTTTTCGTGTCCCATTATGTAGAACTTTTACTGTATTTAGAGAGGTTCCATAAAAAGTAAAATAAAATAAAAGAAAGATACAAAAGCTAAGAAGCCAACGCAAAACAATGAATGAATAAATAAATAAATAATGATGATAATAATAATATACAAAAAAAGACCTACTACTTTAAAGCTTATGCCTACAGCAGTTGCTCAGCCCAAACAACGAAAATGAGCATTTAGGATGAACATTCACAGTTTGCCAAGGTCAATAATAGAATTTGCAAATTAAAAAATAAACAGAACATGTAAACAAAGGAAAACAAATCGCACATATCTTGACTTCATTGCGGAGTCTGGTAGGAACATGTGCGAATTCTGCATCGGCTTAATCACCAAACGTTTCTTTGTCATTACTTTCATCACAGAATAGGATGGTAGCTGCTATGGAAGATTACCCAGAGTCCTGTGCTGTTCTGGTCAGGAGGCACGGTGTCTATGTGTGGGGACCAACATGGGAGAAAGCTAAAACTATGTAAGCATCTGACCATTTATTTGTTTTTTTTTTCTGCCGGTGCGACCGAAACTTGTGTTTATCTTGATGCTGCAAAATAATGCAGACATCCGTTTAGAGTATGACAAGCTCTCAGACTCATCGCCACGATAAAACGTGTTTTAGCATTCCCGCAATCTTGCGCGCAAGAGGTAAACAATATAGGGATCAAACATGGTTTTACATGCATTATATCATGCCTAGGCCGAAGGCCGAGGTTTTTTTAACATCTCCCGAGGGACCTGGCAAACGTTAATACATTGGAAACAAATGTTTGATCGCTGCATAATTTCAACGAACATTCGTTTGAATTTGCGAAAAATATGACACTATATTTTGCCAACGTCTGACAGCCAACCGCGCGAGTGCATATTTTTATTTATATCCGTCTTTATGACCTGTCCAAATTTGCGCATGGACCTATCAGACTATGGGTATTATCCAGGCCTAGTCCAATATGGCGGTTGATTGATTGATTGATTTGATGCTTAACGTCCACCGTAAACAACTATGGTCATGTCGGGACGGTCAGTTAACCTAACCACACTATTCCTGGGCAGGCTTAGACCTCCTAAGCGGTTAACCAGTACTAAGTGCACATACCTTCGCCAGTAACTGACAACTACCCTTCTTGAATCAGCGGAAGGAGAAACGAAAGTATGTGGCCAGACCGGGTTTCGAACCCAGGACCTCTGACTTATGAGTCAGGTGTCCAATATGGCGGACAAAGCTTGAAGGAATAGCTGCAAAGTAATCCGAATGAAAATTCCATAGCATGCACCAGAACGTTGCAGAAACGCCGACTATGGGCGACAGTGCGAATTTTAGAGCATGTCGGTCTAGACCAAAATATACCTAAATGACCTAACGGTTCAAGGTCGTTATAGTGGCCGACCAATACACACATGAGTAGTTTGGAAACATTCTATGAGGGCTATTCAGTTGGAAAGATTTTCTCATCTGAAATTTCGAAATTTCAGGTGAACTGGTAAACTTTCAGGGGAACTTCCATTTTCATTTTTGATTCCCTTCTTATTTGGGGATCAGCCTCGTAGATTGATTGATTGATTGATTGATTTACTGCTTTCCGTCCACGGTAAACAGCTATGGTCATGTAGGGACGGTCAGTTAACCTAACCACACTATTCCTAGGCAGGCTTAGACCTCCAAAGCGGTTAACCAGTACTAAATGAACATACTTTCGCCAGTAACTGACAACTGCCCTTTTTGAATCAGCGGAAGGAGAAACGAAAGTATGTGGCCAGACCGGGTATCGAACCCAGAACCTCTGACTTATGAGTCAGGTGTCCTACCGATTGCGCTACGCGGCCCGGCTCGATTTACTTCGTAGAAGAGCAAATTCTTTCATTTAGGAGTAGACCCCAATTTAGTAGAGCTACATCATCCAAGGAAGGAAACAGGAAGTCACAAAAGTTATTCCCCTTGGGGAAATGCGGAGAAACATGGCTGTCCACCATACATCTTAACTTCATCAGGAAAATCACAACATCTATTTTCCAGGTGCGAGTGTTACGACTATCTATTTGAAATCGCCGTGGAGATGAAGAAGGCTGGCCTTGACCCTTGTAAATCACCTGTGCCACCAGAGGGCGCTTACATACAAGACTGATCACCTGTTTTGTTTTTTATTTATTACAAAAACTTGACTTCACAACTATTGAGTGATAATGAAATTAATCATCTTCATCAAGAGTGGTTGGCTTTCGGAGGTAGCTGCTTCCAGGCAACTACTCTACGCAGCTAACCTTAAAATTCTAAGTATTGGGACAGACAGGTTTGAGCAAACAGTGCAGGCCCACATTCAGACTGCTCAGGCCTACACTGTTTGCTTTGAGCAAAAAGTGCAGACCCACATTCAGACTAGGAGCAGTCTGATCAGGGCTTACACTGTTTGCTGTTTGCCGTTCAATCTGCAGTTTTTTATTATGTAAAATCAGAGAGAGAAAAATAAATCATTTATTTTAGGACAATTACGGAAAGTATCGTAGGTGTCCCGATTTTTAGAATTTTGTCGGTATTGCTGCTGATTGGTGGAATTTTAATGCCTGATGGACTCTTCTGTCTCATGGGGCTGGGCAAGTTCATTTGAATATACGGGTTGTTTGATTTCATCGTAGTTATATATTTTATACTTACCTTCAGGAATTCCTGCATCAAGTATAAATACATTAAGTGTATGTCCTGACTCCTGGTTGATGGTTGACTAGCAATTTTACGTTCTTTTCAACAATATTTTAGACATATCAGGACGATGGGAACTTACGGGAGATAATAAAAGACTGTGTGCAATGGAACCCTGTTTGTGGTTGGAAAAATTTCCGTCTCCATCGGGTCTCGAACTCGGGACCGCCAGATAAGCTGGTCATTGCTTACATGTAACCTACTGAGCTACCGGGGCTCCTCACTTCTGGTAAACCCGTAATTCCATTCCAAATTGGAAATTAAAATTCAAATTCCTGCAAATGGAAAGACAAAACATAACAATACTATTCGACTCAATAATAAGCAAAACCATATTAGTACAAACTTTAACCCTTCAATGCGCCAAAAAGCAGACGACAAAATTTACGTCTGCAGTCTTTCAAACAATGTTTCATTCAAGCGATATTATATTGAAAATTCGAACACTAGAGGGCTAACAGTGTAGATTAGTGCGACCTATTTCCAGGAACTTCTTTTATTCATTTCGAGGTGGGTGGGAATAGAATTGCGAGTTTACCAGGCGTGTAGGGTCTGCACTGTTTGCCAATTCATCAATTTTAATTTCTGACGCTTTACGTGTTAAGCTCAGTAAAAAAATAAGCTGGTGGAGTTATTAAACAAGCCGTGGAATGATGTGTCTCCCTGTGTGCGCAGTGTTCCAAAACAGAACTAAACCAGAACACTCTACTCAACGCCGACACCGGAGAAGTAGTACATGTACCCCTGTCTCGCTTCTACTAGTCGTAGGCGAGTTAAAACTCCTGAAACTGATGGATCGGTTTGGCCATTTTCTGGAGTTTTGTGATGACGCCACCCGTTCTTCCTTTAAGGTCAAGAATACGTAAATGACTGGCGCAATTAATTACGTGCGTCGCGAAGGACGTTACGTCACGAAATACTTCCTAGCCAGTGTAATTTTCAATATGGCAGCCCTATCGGAGATTCAATAATAACGTCAACATTGGGAAAACGGAGTTGTTGTCATTGTTTATTCAAGCCCTTTGCTGATATTGCAATTTTCTTTTTTTTTTCCTGTATGTTTGAAGGTATTTCATCAACATTAGTGTATTTATACAAAATTAATGAGAGAGAGAGAGAGAGAGAGAGAGAGAGAGAGAGAGAAAGAGAGACTGACAGACAAATCAGAGAGTTTCAAGTGTGTAACAATTTAAGGCTGTCCGGCATACATGTTCCCTCCCTGCTTTAAGGGCTCACAGGACTTTTCAGACACACATATGAAAGGCGGAGTCCATCTTTCTCCTTTCGCTGCGCTATCATTCCCTGATTTGAAAAAGCTACCCATTTACTGCTGGCTTGACAAAGAGACTTTTCCAGTCGCGACATGTAGCTAGCCGAATCCGGATTCGAACCCGCAACCGTCTGCGTCATAACCGAACGTCCGCGGCGCCGGTGGGATTGCGCATCCGAAATAATTATAAACCAAGTAAATGTATGCCAGCTGATTTTAGAACTTTATGGGATCGGAATGTAATATTTATTATAATGCCGATTTTTGCGATTTTAATACACATATCCTTTCTGGACATCGAAATTTTATTTTCATTACAAAATAAGAACACGAGTCGTCAGTAATATGATACATGCACACAGATCAGCCTGCGCATACGCACAGACTAATAAATCTCTTCGCTGTTCCTCACGGAATCATTGTACTATAGGACAAAAAGGCTCTGGTCAGGTTTAACGGGTGCGCTCACTGATCTGAGCTTCCGCTGACCGTATATGCCCCCCAAAGAATCCATTTTATCATGGCACGGCCGATTTTGTGATTTAGGGTAACGCAGTTTTTTTTTGTGTGCGGCTCAGTCGTGTCGGCTGCAGTAACCATATTACTGTTAAATGTAGAAGTGTGCTTGCAATTTTTACTAATTTTTGTTCACGAGACTCTGAAAAATAAATTCTTTCCTTTATACCTCGTTCACGCCACCAAAAGTTCTTTGTCACAGAAACTTTAACAAAGAAAGTTTGCCAAACATTTTGCGTTAACACGGAGCAAATTATTTGTTAGAGAAAATTGTTGCATGGAATCTTTGTCAAATAAATTTTGGCAAGGAAATATTTGTTGCTGTGTTCACACGATCGAACATTATTCGTCAAGGTTACCTGAACAAATAAACTTTGCCCGAGTGAACGGCCAGCCATGCCCACATTTTCTTTTTTAAATATACTTTGTTCAAAATCAAACCGATTTGATTATAAGCAAAGTTTTCTGTGCTTCTGTCCATAGCTAATTTCTTTGTTATATATTCTATGGCAAATTTCCTGTTCACAGGGACAAATTTTGTTTGTCATAAAAACGTTACCATATAAATTTGGCAATAAAATGTGGCATATTTTTTCATTTATACGAGCAATCTTTTCTTTTCCAAACCTACTTTGTCACAGAAACTTTGCCCGTGTGAACGAAGCTTAAGGCATTCATTATGAGAACCCTATTAGGTCTCATCTTTCCGTATTCTCATAACGGTCTTAGTATGTCTTATAACGTCGCCAGTAAACGACTGCAACGTCGCTTATAAATGACGTCGCGGAATGGCGTAAATTTATACATACCTATGCTTGCTTATCAAACGCTACTTGAAAAACGAGCTCGGTAGTCAAGGACTTTTCCTACCTCATTTTAATCGACAGATCCTGTGACATAAAATATCAGTTTTTGAAAAAAATCTATGTAGTGGTAAACAATCTGTGTACGTTTGAATTTTAAAATCTGAGTTTTTATCATCGCATTCCCATTGCCGTTAATGGAAACGGCCTCAGAATGTCATGTTTTTCAATCTAAACTAAGGACTAAACGAACTCGGTGACCTATCTTTTTTATTGCACAATTCGATGTAACACATGAAAATGCACCCCTGTGCAAAATTTAAAAAAATTCTATGTATGTGCCATTTACGTATTCTTGACCTTAACGTCTGACCAGATATTATGCACATATATATGTTTCTTGTATATAAGGGTCAAATATATATATATTGCTATATTTTGGCGAACTATTTCCAGAAGCTTCTATAATTCATTTCGAGGTGGCTGGGAATAGAATTGCGAGTTTACCAGGCGTGTCCTGATGAAACAGTAAAATGCCTGCTTCTGCTGATCATGAGTCCGATCTGTGTGTTCACTGTTTGTAAAGATACCGTTTATGGTATGCTAGATATTTAGGGATATCTTAATTTGCCTCCGAATCAACAGGACTGGCCTGTTGACTTATAGTAGTTTATACAAGTTTTTACAAGTTATAGTAGTTTATAGTAATTATCACGGAAAGTTTTTGACTTTACTTATAGTAGTTTATACAAGTGAGACAGCGCGGCTAATTATGGCATTGAAACAAACCAAACCGGCCTGATTTGTCTTCGCAGATGTTAGGATGGTTAGGGTCTTCGCTGTTTGCAACCACGAAAGCGTGATTTTCTTCAAATCTGTAAACGGGGACTAAACAGCATGGCAAATCACTGGCGCTGGATTAAACAAGGTATCGCAAGCGATACAATCCTCGCGCACCTGACCATTCATTTATCAGTAACTGATTTCATCGCTGGATGGATACTCCTTTGCTAATGTATATGTCCAAGGTATTGTCGAAGTGAACATTTAAAAATGATAACGTTGAAGATATATATGAAAATCGGTCCATAAATCGAGGCGCTAGATCGATGAAGTTTTTCTAAAAATAACAACTGTGACCTTGACCTTGGCCCTAGAACTTGTCTTAGATATTGTCATACAAATCATTTGAGTGACCTTATATCAAAATCAATCCATATTTGAAGGTGTCAGAGTGATGACAATGATTTTCTAAAAATGAAAACTGTGACCTTGACCTAGGACCTAGAATGCTAAGATCACGTAGTACTTCTCTTGCAGTTTTATCTGTTTTTTGTCACCCGACGTAGGCGGAGGGGGACTATAGAAACGACCCTCGTCCGTCCGTGTGTCAGTCCGTCCGTCCTTCCGTCCGTCCGTCCGTCCGAAATCTTGTCCCCGCAACTCCTCCTACGTCTTTCATCGGATTGATTTGAAATTTTACAGATTGTATTCTTATGATATGAAGATGTGCATGTGGTTTTTGATTTTTGTTTCGGCCATTTTTGATGGAGTTACTGCCCTTGCTGACTCAGACCTTGTCCCCGCAACTCCTGCCACATCTTTTATCAGATCAACTTGAAATTGTGCAGAATGTTTCATCATGATCTGAAGATGTGCATGTGATTTTGGAATTTCAATTGCCCAATATTTTACAAAGTTATGGCCCTTTGTCGTTTTTGGCAATTTTCCAACTTTTGAACCGTTTGACCGAGAGAGCTGAAATTTAGTATGCTATTAGCATTTGGTAAATTGAGTATTCTGATTATTGTTAGGATATGCTAAATTTATTAGTGACAGAGTTATTCCCCTTTCATAGATAATAGACATTCACTTAAAGGTAAACGGATAACTCAAGAACTATTCATATTAATGGGCTGAATCTTCATAAATGCAATGTTCATTTTTCATCAGATTCATATTAGGAGGATTATGGCCCTTGTTATTTTGTTATTGGGTATATGGTCTTGATGTTTAGGCATTCTATAAGGGCCTAAAGTTTCAGTAACCTGATTTTACACACATACGCCCAGTCCTGAACTTAAGTATTTTATAACCTCATAGAGGCCCAGTAATTGGGTATATGTCTTTGCTTATGCTTCAATTATTATTTCCTTACCAGATTCTGTTGTACACATATTTTCTGGTTTTGGCCATACAGTTACTCTGAAACGGAATAAAGGGCTGCAGTTTGTGACACATTTCAAACGTCGGGTGACACTTGGCCGATGGCCTTTTATTCTCTATACTTTCATGTAATCTTCTAAGTTTCATTCTCCGCTCATCTAATTCTCTCTGCTTTTGCCTTTCATCTCTTTCTTGTGCTCGTCGATCTCTTCTCGTCTCTGTCTCTCCCTGGCACTGACTTCATCCATTATTTCTTTTTTAGCTCACCTGAGCCTTTAGGCTCATAGGTGAGCTTATAGGGTGGCCAGGTATCCGTCGTCCGTCCGTCTTCCGTCGTCCGCCCGTCGTCCGAGGTCAACATTTCAAACATCTTCTCCTCTGAAACCACTGGGCCGATTGAAGCCATATTTCACATGGAGCCTACCTCAGTCGGGGAAACGAAAGTTTGTTCCGGATATCTGGGTCACATGACCAAGATGGCCGCCACGCCCATATATAGTAAAAGCCCTTCAAAAACCTTCTTCTCAAGAACCAAAAGGCCTATGACCTTGAAACTTGGTATGTAGCATCGGGCTTGCGGGCCCATTATAGTTTATACAAATGATGACCTTACGATGACCTTGACCTAATTTATGACATGGTTAACTTTGATACGTTAGGGTTTTATATAGGAAAACGCTCAAACAGTGGATTTCTCAGAACCTATTTAAGTCTAAGGTACAATATTTGGTATTTATGGTCAACGAAATGAACAATCCGCTTAAACTTTGATACGTTAGGCTTTTATATGGGAAAACGCTTAAACAGTGGATTTCTCAGAAACTATTTAAGTCTAAGGTACAATACTTGGTATACATGGTCAACTAAATTAACAAATGAAGATATTATGTCGCTAACGGTCAAGGTCATTCGGTGCGTCCATCCGTCGCCAAGATTTTCAAACATCTTCTCCTCTAAAACCACTGGGCCGATTAAAGCCAAATTTCATATGGAGTCTCAGTGGGATGGGGGAACGAAAGTATGTACGTAGGGTCTGGGTCACATGACCAAAATGGCCGCCATGCCCATATATAGTAAAAACCTTTCAAAAATCTTCTTCTCCAGAACCAAAAGGCCTATGACCTTGAAACTTGGTATGTAGCATTGAGCATGCAGGCCCATAATAGTTTATACAAATGATGACCTTGCGATGACCTTGACCTAATTCATGACGTGGTCAACTTTTGTATGTTTGATTTTTATATGGGAAAACGCTTAAACCGTGGATTTCTCAGAAACTACTGAAGTCTAAGGTACAATACTTGGTATGCATGGTCAACTAAATGAACAAATGAAGATATTATGTCACTAAAGGTCAAGGTCATTCGGTGCGTCCATCCGTCGTCAAGATTTTCAAACATCTTCTCCAGAACTAAAAGGCCTATGACCTTGAAACTTGATATGTAGCATCGGGCATGCGTGCCCATCATAGTTTGTACAAACGATGACCTTGCGATGACCTTGACCTAATTTATGACACAGTCAACTTCAGTACCTTAGGCTTTTATTTGGGAACACGCTTAAACAGTGGGTTTCTCAGAAACTATTTAAGTCTAAGGTACAATATTTGGTATTTATGGTCAGCGAAATGAACAATCCGCTTAAACAGTGGATTTCTCAGAAACTACTGTAAAACACTTATATTTGGCGGTCACTTTATTTTGGCGATATTGGCGGAAAAGAAGAAAATCGCCAAATTAAAATGCCGCCAATTAGGGAAAATCTACTACTGAGAGAAATATTCTTTCCATTATATAATATCAAAACAAATAGACATCATAAACATCAGAGGCAAAGTCCAAGTAAAACACCCAGATGAAATTGAGTGTAGCGATGTTTATGCCATGCTACTTAGTACTTACCCGGTAAGCCAATTTGATTACATCAGAAGCAACACAATAACCTGTATGATGTAAACAGTTTTGTTTATAATGAAAGAATAGAATTGTAATCAGTGCAATCAGCCGCATAATTAAAGAATGATAATTTAAAACTAGGACTCGCTATGACATCTACGTTTTTTTCTTTTCTTCTGCTTTCTTTTTCTGTTTGCTTTTTTCTATAGAAAATCACAAAACCGCCAAAATAAAAATCCGCCAAAAGGTCTGTTTATAAAAAACGCCAAATTTTGCTGCCGCCAAATATAAGTGTTTTACAGTATTTAAGTCTAAGGTACAATACTTGGTATACATGGTCAACTAAATTAACAAATGAAGATATTATGTCACTAAAGGTCAAGGTCATTCTCTCTGTCCATCTGTTGTCAAGATTTTCAAACAGCTTCTCCTCTGAAACCACTGGGCCGATTGAAGCCAAGTCTTAGTGGGATGGGGGAACAAAAGTTGGTTCCCGGAATCATGGTCACATAACCAAGATGGCCGCCATGTCCATATATGGTAAAACCCGTTCAAAAATCTTTAACTCCAGAACCAAAAGGCCTATGACCTTGAAACTTGGTATGTAGCATTTGGAACTTAGGCCCATTCTAATTCATACAAATCAGGACTGTGCATTGAGTGTGACCTAATTTATGACAAGGTCGATTTTGATGCATTAGAAAATGCTTAAGCAATAGATTTCTCAGAAACCATTCAAGTCTAAGATATGATATTTGGTATTTATGGTTAACTTAGTGAGCCTATTAAGATATTATGTTGTTATAGGTCAAGGTCATTCTTTGACCTTTGTTCAAGGTCACTGTGATTCTGTTGCCTGTCAACATTTTCAAACATCGTCTCTGAAGCTTCATACGGAGCTTCACTGGGTTAAAAGAACCACAGTTTGTTGAGCTGGTCATGGTCACATGACCAAGATGGACACCCTGCCCATATATGGTAAAACTCCTTCAAAAATCTTCTCCAGAACCAAAGGCACAATGACCACGTGGCATGGTATGTAGCATTGAGGACTTGGGCCCATCATAGTTTGTACAATCATGACGGTGCATTGGCCTGTATGTGCACTTAGTACTGGTTAACCGCTAAGGAGGTCTAAGCCTGCCCAGGAATAGTGTGGTTAGGTTAACTGACCGTCCCAACATGACCATAGTTGTTTACCGTGGACGTTAAGCACCAAATCAATCAATCAATCATTGACGTAACTTATGGCAAGGTCAACTTTGGTATGTTATGCTTTTATATGGGTACATCCTTAAACAGTTGATTTCATGGAATTTTTTTAAGCCTAGCTATAATAATTGGAAAATATGGTTAACTAAATGAATACATGAAGACAAGGTCATCAAAGGTCAAGGTCATTTTTTGAACTTTGCTCAATGTCACTGAGATTGTAAAATCAAAATATGCACACCTTTTAAGCTACTGGTTTCAAATTTGTAACAAATGAGCGAAATGACAAATTGTGTCTGTTGACAGAAGGTGTCAGGTGAGCTACAGGACCATTGGTCCTCTGGTTTCTGTTTATTTTCTTCAAATAACTATTCAACTGAAACTGGCACTGTTTTAATCCGTTTCGTATCTAAGGTCTTTTAAAATATTGAATGCCTTCAGCGATACGATAATACAACACATTTAGTGTTGTGGTCAAACTGCGCGTTTCAGCCGCAATACAACCCGCAAGTTGTGCGCTGAGTGTAACGGATGCCTCTTGCGAAGTCTTCGAACTGCCAACCAGACAAGAATGAAGCTTAACACATATACACACGCACACGCACGCACGCGCGCGTGCATGCACGCAAGCACCGTGCTATTTTACCGATAAATATTCCCTAGCTGAACAATTTTCGACTTAACCTTAATAAGCACCGTACCGCAAACTGTGTTACGTGCTAAGTTGTCGTTGCATTGGGTAGATATACACTATCAGGCGACATTTGGGTGACATTCTGGGTGTGACTCGGAAATATCTGTGTATTAATTTCCTGTTCATTGCCTATCCTTTTTTGCTTGATATTAGCATCCTTTCTTCGTACCTTGTCCTATTATTTTCTACAATGACCAACAGATCATGACTTAGAACAGCGGAAACGTGCAATTTATAGCCCTTGAGCGTTCGGCATAATTACTTGGGAATCCACGAGCAATAACTACGTATTCCTTGGGCTACTTTATTTTAGGGATTTACCATCTGTTTTAGTTATTTCATTTTTTTTTCGAAAAAAGTCAATGACGATCAAGCATCAATTACAATTTTCAGTTATTAACATAACATAACATAACATAACTTTTATTTTCACTCACAGCACACAAGGTGAAACATGAGGATAGAACATAAAGTATTTGATGGTATAGCTCTTATACAAATTTTAAGAACAGGTCTGATGCGGAACCGACAAGTCCACTTTTTGTTAAGGTTGACTGCCCATTTTAGCACAATTTAAACCTATTCTGCTACAGCTGACTGCTTATGCCTGATATAATACCTTATCATAGCAGCTTTAATATTGACAGAAGCCATCTCTGCAGCAGATGCCATTGTACACCTAAATTAAGTTGATTTTACCAGAAGCTTCCCTGATTTGACAATCATCAGTTTGGCACAAAGGTGCTGGCAGAATGGGAAATACTACTGCAGTCCCTGAACAGTCTGGTCTTGGTCTTCAGTGTTTGCCCAGACGTTCTTGTCCCAATATTTAGTGAGGTAGTGCAAGTTTTACAGATCATTTTGGAACTTTATTTGCTTGTAAGACCACATTCATGCCTGTGTTTTATATCACTTTCAGTAAAAATCCCGAGATATGCATGTACATGGTAAATGGTAAAATGAATAAGATGAAGATGGAATGATATCAGAATCCAATGATGTCTATGCAAAGAGCATCAGTTCTGCAATGCCTAAACTGCCATGGCGAAAGCCAGTCTACTAGTTCTTATAAATAGTTTGAAAACTGTTTCTCAAGACCTTCAGTATTGCATATGTCTTTTATTCAAGGTCTTCTGAATAGCTGTTTTTAAGTCCAGTTTCCACAAATATCTAGTTTTAGTTAAAGGTAGGTTCCTGTACTTTGGAATGCATCATAATTTTGATAATCTTTCATCGAAGTTGTTGGAAAGCACTTATAAAAAGGGAATGAATAAGCTTCACTTAAAAGAGTAAATCAAAATATTATTAGAAAAGTTGTTTTGGAAGGGATTTCCTAACTCTGCTTCGCACACCAGTTAGTGCTATTTTTATTTCGCGCCCAAAATAGATAACGTTAGCTGACGTCATGCTGCATTGCATTTTGGGATAGTTTTAACCCATCTGCCATGCCAGGACCTCTAGGAGAGCTCATGGCAAGAGAAAATTTACCTTTGGAGAATGGCATCAGAATTCGCGCACTTATAGACATATAACACATCTATTTTTAGAACTGGAATTCCAACGAAGGAAAATAAACCAAAAGGGAAAACAACTATTTTCTTCAACATCTGACGATTTTCTCAGTAGCAACAGATTCAGAAAAATAAGAGAATTCAATACTACCCAGAAAAAGGCGAAACTATTTTGTGAACATAATTGTTATCGCTAGTCCAGGAACCTACCTTTAAGAAACCAGTTCAAATAGTTCAACAGTAGAGTGTTAGCATTCGAATCATAAAGTTCAGAATTTGGCCTTTTAAGGAGTAATAGGATGCATGGCTTCTAGGCATGTATTTACGCACAATTAGCCAGGTAAGAGATTTTGAACAGTGCATTGATTGCACATGCATAGTATGCTAAATCAGACAGGTGTGAAATCCCTTATTCAGTGAATAAACCTTACCACCACTGAACTAGAAAGTGCAAACAGTTTTTAAAATTCGTAGAAGACCTATAGTATGACGAATTTTAAACAATTTGCAATATACCTAATCCCTAATATTACAAGAAAAGCCAGAGGAAAAAATGCTGATACAGATACTCAGTGCTCCAGATAAGAAGAAGGAGCAGGAGAAGCAGCGCTAACCCAGGGACATCCTTCCATATTCCAGACTATAAAAATACGCTGCTATGACCCATCATTAGAACCGTCTCGCCAGCGATAACCCAGGGACAACCTTCCGCACTGCTCCACGAAAAACGCATGCTATAACCCATCATTAGAACCGTCTCACTGAGACAGTTCCAATGAGGGGTCACAACATACGCCCCCGTCGAGCAACAAGAAAAATCATCCCGGAATTATCCTAAAAAACTCACCTTATCTGTAGCTCTGAGTACATATTACATAACATTAACGCAATTCGGATAGTTTATTTGTATCTCATTGAGCGATATTGAGGGGAAAGATGAAACGTAGAAAAAGATGAAAAAAAATCTACATAAATGAGTAACTAGAAGCTTAAGACAAGCAAACAAATATTCTACGACTAAAGTATATTTATAGTCGGGGAAATGAAACGCAAAAAAGCGTCTAGAAAGTGTAAAAAATTGGCCCATCGTTCGAAAGGACAAATTTGGTATCATTTGAAAGCTTATTGTGTCTACTTTAACCTCCAAGGTGTTGTCGCCTTCACAAGTGGTGCCTTAATGTCAGAAAGTGGGGAGATAACTCTGTACCCTAGCGTCCAAAGAGAAAGGTTTTTAAACCACCACAGTCGTCTAAAAACTGCATAAGAAAGCTTGCTTTTATGTTTACATTGTATGAACTCTTATTACTGTGCTATTGAAACAGTTAACATTTGCTTTTTTAAATATGATCACCTCGAGCAAAAAATGACGGTGTTCTGACACGAATACATTACGTGACCAAAAGAAAACCTTAATAATGTCCCAATTACTTAGTTTTTGGGCAAATTTTGAAGAGAAACCCACTTCAAATATGTAAGTTTGATAACCGTCGTAAGTACAATGTAGATTATTAAAAAAGAGTAATCGTTTAAGTAATACTAGATATAAATTTCCGCAA
This sequence comes from Ctena decussata, assembly GCA_963989385.1. Classification (NCBI taxonomy): domain Eukaryota; kingdom Metazoa; phylum Mollusca; class Bivalvia; order Lucinida; family Lucinidae; genus Ctena; species Ctena decussata. The sequence continues at coordinate 67,462 of CAXDIV010000028.1, forward strand.
TATACGTTACATTTGCTTACAACAAAATTTACTTTATTGAATAAATAGGATAAAAGAATGCATTAGAGTAATATGCTCTTGATTTGAACTATTTAGTTACAGATGTATATAAAGCATTATTCCTTTCTAAACATAATTAAATATTGTTCACAGCTTGGTTCTATAACAGTTATGATAAGGAACCACCATTAATACGTATCTACTTGCTTGGGCGTAGACAGTATAAAGTTAGGTTTTCGATCATACTTTAGTCTGGTGTGTGTGCTTCTATTTCTTTCGGTTTTAAGAGTGGGATGTAGGATTTGATTGTATTAAGTCCTGATCATAGCTTATCTTTTACTGTCCAGTCTGATCAGTTTTTATTGTCGAAATTACTGACGAAATTATAAACTGAAAATTATTTATCATTTTACTTATACATGTGCTTCGTTAATGTGTGATTTGTCGCTATTGTAGTTAAAAACATTTTGAAGTCATTGTGACACCTGTCTGCTGCAATGCAATTTTGAGCGCCAATACGTAGAAGATTATATAACTATTACACGAAGCAACTCGTCAAACGTTTCACAATGGTAACGTATATAAAATATTAAGTGTTGCTTAAATGCATTTAAGTGATGCAGACGTTTCACAATGGTAACGTATATAAAATATTAAGTGTTGCTTAAATGCATTTAAGTGATGCAGAGTTGTTTTCATTTCATGAAGATCATTTTATAATTTTGAGTCTGTCAGTGCTGATGCACAGTTACTATTATACTTAGTTATGGGCCAATGTCCCATTTAGTCTAGAACTGAAGCAATATTTGCATTATACGTTAGCTTATATTGTTTCTTATTCTCTGTTATTAAAGTCATGAAACAATCGTCTAACCTTTGCAGTATTATTTTTCCATCACCTTTCACGTTGTTAAATGTAGAGTTTCTGTAAAATTTTTGTGAGCATGAAGTCTTCCCGGTATAATTCCAGAGCTCTCTCTCTCTCTCTCGCTCTCTCTCTCTCTCTCTCTCTCTCTCTCTCTCTAACATTTTGCATGTTAAATTGCCACTTATTTAGAAGTTCAACAATGATGTAAAGAACATTGGGTAAAATGTCTGTTAAAATTGGCGTACATGCGTATATTTATAGGCCAAAGATAGAATGTGGTTACAAATGCGCATAAATCAAGGCCCAAGGTATGATTTTGTCTGCAACGATATGATAGGGTTATAAGCAAGTATTTTTCTTAAAGTTATATACGTTATCTACCATATCGGGAGTGTTTTATCAGTTCACATTCAAATGTCTCTTCCGTAGGCAGAGACATTACATACATTGGCTGGAAACTCATAGGTGAGTCTGCATTGTACTGTCAGTTATCAGATGTAATCGGTTTTCCCAGTTGCGTCTGTAATAAGGAGACAGTTAACTAGTTCTGGTTAGAAAACATAATATAAGATAATAGAATTAGAGATACATGTATTAAGACTTTTAGGCTTGCCGTCTTAGTCATCGTTTCTAATGACATACACATTTCAGTCCTGTTACTTTACAATTATTGTTAATACTTATATCATATAAAGTCATCATGTTTGGACAAGTGTTTAATTTTAAAACTTGCCATGTCGATTAAAGAATAATTAACCTGAAAAAAACACACAAAAAAAAACAAACAAAAAAATACCCCCCCCCCCCCCCACTCCCTCAAAACACAGTATCAAACACCGCAGCAAACCTGTAGATTCAAAATAATGTAACTGTTAGACAGAGTTAAACCGCTTCAAAATTATTGAATGGCACTTTCAAATGAAATTGTTAAAGCAATGCTTCCATAATGAAACATCAAATATTTACCATAATATTGTAAATAACCAAAACAGTGGTTTGCGTGGAGATATAATGAGATTTGACATTTTCTGAAGCATCCTGATATTATAAGTCGTTTGCTTGCATATCAATCAATATATTCAGTTTAATATTGTTTTAATATTTTTAAGATGTTTCCAAACTTGAAATTCTTCTTGTGACTTGTTATTTCGATATTTTACGTATGATGCTGTAAAATACGTTACGGTATCGTCACTGAGGCAGTCATTAGAGGTCAGCAAGAAAAAAAATGCAAATGGTTAAGTTTAGATTATCCGTTTTATAAATCCAAGCAGAAAGAATCATTACAGATGGAATCTTGCACATTAATTGTAGAGTGCAACGGTTTAAGATAAAAATCTAAAGATAACAAAAGTTTTAAATGTTAATTCTTTAAACAAAAGGTTTCACGTGAAGCTGTAAATGTATGAAATTTAGTAGGAGATAAACATGCATTGTTGAATATTAGAAGTTAAGGTATACAAAAATACATTCACGCATTTAAGCGCATTTCTACTCTTCTTTCAGTTAATAGATATTTTTATCGCATGTTTCAAATAAGTAACGTATTTGACGACAGTTAAAGAAGAATGACTGCAGAAATAAACATGCTAATGCTTTTAAACTGGAATAGATATAAAATTAAGACATACTAGAATTGTTTTCCTACGAAAAAACAGATGTCTCCCCCCTTTTTGATGTCAAAAGGATCAGTCATTAAGACGCCAAGGGAAAAACAATATGTTTCCCTACCCTGAAGCAGGGATTCATAATAAGTAAAAAGTATAAATGCAAGAGTTATAGTTGTTATGCTCTGCATGTCATGTAATGTTGACTGATATTCATATTAGTGTTTGTCAAAAAATATAAATGCAAGAGTTACAGTGCTCTGCACGTCGTCTATTTATATGTTGACTGATATTTGTATGAAGTTTCACGAATATAGCTTAAACGGTTTTCAAGTTATAGAGCTTAGACGATTGAGACACGATTTTGTGAATGACAAAGTTCCAAGGGAAATAAATCAAATAGTAAAAATGCTGTGCTCTGCAGGTTGTCTAGTGTTGACTGACATTTGTATGATAGCTAGTCCGGTTTTCAAGTAATAAAGCGATTGAGACACGATTTTGTGACTGACAAAGGTCCAAGGGAAATAACTCAAGAAGTATAAATGCAAGAGTTAGGGTTCTTGCACTATGCAATTCTTCTAATGTTGATTGATATTTGTATGAAGTTTCGTGAATATAGCTTGAATAGTTTTCAAGTTATAGAGCAGACACAACTGAGACATTATTTGTTCTTAGGGAAATAACTCAAATAGTATAAATGCTAAAGTTATGGTTCTTGCATTCTGCACGTCGTCTGATGTTGATTGATATTTGTATGAACTTTCATGAATATAGCTTGAATGGTTTTAAAGTTATAGCTGGACTCGACTGAGACGCAATTTTGTGATGGACAAAGTTCCAAGGGAAATAACTCAAAACGTATAAACACCAGAGTGCATTCTGCACGTCGTCTGATGTTGACTGCTATTTGTATGAACTTTCATGAATATAGCTTGAGTGGTTTTACAGTTATAGACGGACTCGACTGAGACGCAATTTTGTGATCGACAAAGTTCCAAGGGAAATAACTCAAAAAGTATAAATGCCAGAGTTACCATTTGTACACTCTGCACATCGCCTCATGTTGATTGATATTTGTATGAAGTTTCGTGAATAAAGCTTGAGCAGTTTTCAAGTTACAGAGCGGACACAATTGAAACACAATTTTGTGATGGACTAAGTTCCAATGAAAATAACTCAAAAAGTATAAATGCCAGAGTTACCATTCTTGCACTCTGCACATCGTCTCATGTTGATTGATATTTATATGAAGTTTCGCGAATATAGCTTGAGCGGTTTTCAAGTTATAGAACGGACATGATTGAAACACAATTTTGTGATGGACTAAGTTCCAAGGGAAAGAACTCAAAAAGTATAAACGCCAGAGTTACCATTCTTGCACTCTGCACGTCGTCTCATGTTAATTGATATTTATATGAAGTTGGTAGACTTCGCCTACGTTTTTTTCTAGTACCGTATGTAATATGTACCAATAAAATCCTTCAAAAATTAAGAGCGGTTTTCAAGTTATAGAACGGACACGATTTGTGACAGACGGACGGACGGACAGACGGACAGACGCCCGGGGAAAAACAATATGTCTCCCGACCCTGAAGGGGGGAGACATAAAAAAGTATTTCTATGTAAAAATTGCATTTTTGTTCCCTTTTTATTATGGCAAAAGTGAAAACAAGCAGTATTTAATAGTCGCCTTTAATGATAAAGCACTTGTGATATCTGTCTTAAAGGCCCCATAGCTCTATCAGCGTGAATTTTTTTATCTGGGGTATCGCTGCAAGCTTCTCAGTATAGTTTCGTCAGTGTAAATAACCGGTATTAGCAACCTTTAAACAAACAAAACAGCCTTGAGTTTCACATAAAAAGGGTTTGAAAACTTATTTGGGTCATTTTAGTTGGCAACTAAAATGACCTACTTTCGATTTCATTAAGTTGAATAAAATGGTAAAAATACAATGTACAGGAGTGGAGTCCCAATCACTATCCCGCCTATGTTTATATAGCATTGCTAGACGGGAAACCAGAACAGGAAGTTTTAATTTGTGGAGCGATTTGTTATTTTTTCAAAAACTTGTTTTCTCTACTTTTTGCCAGTTATATGACTCAATGTATGCACATCAACCCGCATTTTAATACCAAACGTGAAGGTTGAACCACCTTTTACAATGATTTGAGTTAAGAAGTTTTTACCACTGATAGGACTATGGAGACTTTAAAATATTATAAAACAACATATTTTTAACAAGAAAAGATATTTTGACATGCGTACAACGTATGTACACATCAGTCATACCATGAAAATGGCTTCCTTTACTTAAGACCAAGTCAATTGAAATCAGCCATTTAGTTTAACTTATAAATTTTGTACCTCCCCCCCCATCTCCCCCACACGCCCTTCTTCCCCCCCCCCCCCCCTCCCCCTCCTCACGCCACCCTTACTCGCCACCCCCTTTTAACTGAAAACATGACTTTGGCACTGTTCTTCATCTTAAGCATAACCTTCCATTTGTCTTGTAAGAAGTCAGATTTATTTTAGCGATGGGTTCTCTATTAAACCCACATAGCCGACAATTGACTTAAAATACTACTTTAGGTACGTATATATGGTACAAATAATTTTTCGATAAAACAAGCATTTTTAGTTATAACTTTCGTAAGCGTACTTTTTCAGTTTGAAAGATCATAATAAACACTACACATGATATACTATGGCGAAATTATCTGTTTTATATGAAATAATTGTGAAGAAATGACCCCCTTTCATAAAACATCCCCAAAAAATGCATTTTAGCCCCAAAATTTCCATATTCTGTAACCATAGTAACTGCAAATTTCTATATTTTTTTCGCATATTAAGTTATATCAAAGGGTTTGCTATGTTGTGCATAAGTATCATTCACATTTCGAAGAGTTTTAACGAATTTTATGGAGTTTCCATAGAAATTCCAGAAATCAACGATTTTTTTCATAAATTAAACATTTTGCCCCAAAAATTCACTTTGGCACCACTTTGGAGAGCGACAACACCCGGAATCATAAACTTCAGTATTTCCTGCATACAAATCAGTCAACAAATTCCTTTCGAACGACGGGCCATTTTTTCGCCTCAAAATTGGGTTTATTTCCCCGACTATTATGTAGTTCGACAAATGCTAAACAAAACAAACAAACAAAACACAAAACAAAAAAAAAAAAAAACAAAAAAAAAAAAAAATAAATAAAACACATAATGAAATAATGATAAGAAAGAAAAATAAATAAAATAATGATGATGATAATAAATGATAATAGTAATAATAATAACGATAATATTCATAAAAATAAATGTTTCAATTAATAAATAAGTGGCATAAAAGATACATACATATAAATGAAATAGAGTATATTTGTTACGAAATGGATCCGATCGTCGACTATGTCGTCGAAATCATTTTAATCCTTTCAATCAGTAGGGCTACAGTTTTTAGGGCAGCTGTGGTAATAAAACATTTACGGAAATCGTGGCTACGTTATGCATGGGTTGTTTGTGAATACCTCTCGTGGACAGCGTATTGCATGATTTTAAGGTGAATACCTGCACGAGTCTTTTGATTGTGGACAGCGTGTTGCATGATTTTAATGTGAGTACCTGCACGCTTAGATTCGAGTCCCATGATTTAAAAGTGAGACGCATACTATTTATACTCCTATTCTTTAATGAAAAAATAGACGTGGCTGTTTAATTCTTATACTGAGGACGTTATATTGTTGTGTGCCCAGATTCTGAGTTTAGACCTGAATGGTAAGATTTTATTATATTTATTTAGAATAGTTTGGCTAAGAATGAAAAATGTGACTTCTGATTGATATGGTATGATTATGTGTTGACTGATTTGATTTTGTTGACAGTGATCAGGCTGTGCATATGTCGACCAATTTTGTTTATACTGACCATGCTGCGCATGGTATTTGTATATTAGGAAGTTTTGTAAATTACGGAAATAGTTTATATCACTGATGTTGATTGCAATGGTGTGCGTCTATTTGACGTCCAGTGACGTCAGTTGCATTCTTGTTGTTCATGTGACGTCAGTTGCATTCATGTTATTGCGACGTCAGCACTTTTTATATTAGTTTCACTGGTGTGCATCTATTTGACGTCCAGTGACGTCAATTGCATTCATGTTATTCATGTGACGTCAGTTGCATTCATGTTATTCATATGAAGTCAGTTGCATTCATGTTATTGCGACGTCAGCACTTTTTATATTAGTTTATCGTATACGTGGCCTATAGAAGTAGATTGATTTGTAATGGAACTAAATCATATACTCGTGACGTCAATTGACGCCATAGCATGCACCGCATTAAGAGTTTTTTCCATAAGTTATAATGGTAACATTTGGTCATCATGCGTTTGATTTGCCTTCATTAGACGACGTCATATGGTATAACATCATCGGCGTCATGATGTCAGATCAAACGTTATGATTCCAAATGTGTTAGAAACGCTTATTAAGTTATTATATTCTATGGCAAGTGGTATTACGCTTAGTTTAAAGAAATGAATTAATACATATGCGAGTTAGATTTTGGTCAATCAATTTAATGTAAATAGGTCATTGTTTAGATTCATTCATGTTTTATGTGGGATATGTCATGGTAATACCTGTTGACGTCAGTATACTTCTCGACAATGTTTGGCGTCAGATCCTTCGACGCGCATGCGTGGTAGGATCTACGTTTCTTCATTGGCGGAAGTGGTAAGCACAATTTTGGCTTTACATCGTGAGCGCGAGTCGTGTCTAGTGACACGGCTGGCGTGTGCACGTTATGCTCGGCACTCGCCGAGGGCGTTGTATGGTATTTCCAAGACAGGCCCAAGTCTTACGTATTATTATTATGTAGTTTCAATGTATTAAGTGTAAGTTCGTTATTTTTAGGCACATCAAGGCCGGCAGTCAGCTGTTAGGGCTTAGAGCCACGTCTCACCTGGAGATTCGATATACGTCTCCAGGTTAATACCAACCCGGGTAGAGCAGTTACAACGCCCTTGTGCATGTTTTCCTAGCAGAGGCGGGAAGCACAAAATATTGGCGAAATCGATGTAATTACTGCGGAGGTGAAAATGGGACAGTGTTCGTCCACTAAAGTGTGTCATATTATATTTAGACTGGTCCCTGGTACGATCCAGGGAGCGACCAGTACATAATCGTGCACGTGTTAATATAAGTTGGTGTTCCTCATGATATATGGACTGGCCCATGACATGATCCAGGGAACGACGAATTGAAGTCTACCAACATAAGGCCTTGTTTTTTTTGTATGAGCTCAAACTAACGTTTTTTTTTTCTTTGTGTTTTCCTTTAGTTCATGGCGCTGAGCCGAGTACGGTGTTGACGTCAGACGGTAATCTATTTGCGTATTGTACGCAAATCGATTACAGATTTGAAACAAACACCTTACTTGGGCCAGCGACATGAACTGATATGCGTTGTATATTATTGTAATTGTGAATTGTTGTAAATTGTATCGTTGTATATAGAATTTACATTATATATAAACTTCAAAAATTCTAACGTTGTTAGAGTTTCCTTGTTAGTGTAATACACTGGTAGATAACCTTTTAACCGGAAATCACCCTCCGCCGTCCTGGCGACGTATAAGGCTCTACACCCGTGTTGACCGTGTGTAAAACCTTCTGCGTAACATGGTGTCAGAAGTAGGATTTGATTTCCGGTTAATATCTGCCAGTGTAACACATTGACAATATATACAGAATCTAGGCACAATTTTGTCAGACATTTTTTTTATTATTATTGACTTTTGATTGTTCTTTTCTAAGGTGACGTAAGGCTGTGAATTTTAGGGGAGCAATTTTGCCACTAAATTCTTTGTAAATGTAACCTACACTCAATTAAGGTCAACTATCCTTATTCCCTGCGTGATGAAGTGCGATAGCCCATGCATTAATTTGTGATAAAATATAACAGGTTGCATATCTGAGTGGGGAAACTGAGGTATATAGACCTGAATTGTCTTGGCACGGATGATACATATTTAGTTTTAAGGTCCGTTTGAGTACCTTGGCACTGCTGTTGCATGACAATCTGTTAGTTTATTAACTTAAACTTTTGTACGTTGTGTCGTAACCGTTACTGAGGTCCATTTTATGTCCTGATTTAGTAACGTAGGTCACTCGTAACGTTAAATAATATCGTTACAATGAATTAAACCTAATAGCGGAATCTTAAGTTTGATTTACCGTTGGTATCTTATAAGGTTTTGTAATGTAGGACGTACAGTTGTCCTGTCAGTGTTAATACGTTGCGTTACATACGTTACGTTTGTATATCCGATACGCTAGATCAAGTTGGGCGTAATTGTGTTGTGGGTTATTTACGTCATCTAATTGTGTCATTTGATAGTGAAAAGTAATTCCCGGCAAAGTCAACGTCAGTTTATGACGTCATTTCCGGTCTATTTAGAACGCAACTTTAATAGCTACGTCTAGACCGCGACTATACTAATTAATCAACGTTTTAGTTGGATTAGTTTGTTATTATTATTGTTAACGTTTTAGTTAACGTGTGTGACTATAAGTGAACGTCGGTTTCAGTTAAGTTAACGTGAGCATTACGTTAAGCGTCATGGATCAGTTAGTTAAGACGGGAAAGGAGTTAGGTTATGAGGGGCAAGCATTGCAGGAATTTGTAAAGCAACAGCAAGAGACTGAGAGGGCAGAAAGGCACGCGGTAAGGGAACTTGATAAAGAGAAGATCGCGGCGGAGAAAGAAAAGCTTGCGCAGGCCGATAAAGACCGGGAAATTGAGTTAGCTAGGATCGCGCAGGCCGAAAAAGATAGGGAAATTGAATTGGCTAGGATCGCGACGGAAGAAGCTAAGATTGCGGCGGATAGGGAAATCGAGATGGCGCGAATTGAAAGTATAGAGCGGCAAGCCGAGAAAGATAGGGAAGCTAAGTTGTCTCAAGTCGAAAGCGATAAGGAAGCAAAGTTGTCGAGCGAAGTTGAGTTAGAAAAGTTGAAGTACAGTTTTGAATTGCAGCAACGCGAGTTAAAGAATCAGATAGAGTTGCAGAAGGTAACGTTTAGAGTTGAATTAGAAAAAACAGAAGGCTGAAAAGTTAGCGCATGCGCGAGATCTCAAGTTACCGTATTTTGATGAAAGTAAGGACAAAATGGATAGTTACTTATCAAGGTTTGAGAAATACGCGACGGCGAATAAATGGGATAAAAACGTTTGGGCTGCATATTTAAGCGCATTACTTAAAGGTCGCGCGCTTGATGTCTATGATAGATTGTCTGTAGATGATGCAGCGGATTATGACAAGTTGAAAGATGCGTTGTTAAAGAATTTTGATATGACTGAACGCGGATTTAGGAAGAAATTTCGCTATGATAGGCCTGAAAAGTCCGAAACGTTTATTCAGTTTAGTAGTAGACTTAGGTCGTATCTTAATAAATGGTTGAAAATGGCGAAAGTAGACCAGTCTTACGAAGCTGTTTGCGATTTTTCGCTAGGGATCAGTTTTTAGAATCCTGTAGTAAAGAACTATATGTTCATTTGAAACCGAAAACATTCACGAATCTAGGTGAGATGGCTAGGGAAGCAGATTTATTTGCAGAAGCACGTGGCGGTGTCTACGCTTGTGTTAAGAAGGGGCAGCGTGATAGTAAGGGCGTAACTCAGAGTAGATCTGATAATAAGCCGAGTGCGAAACCAGAGATAACATGTAGTATTTGTGGTAAGGGACATTTAACATATAAATGTTTTAAGAATCCCGATAGGAAGCAAGCATATAGTGCGGAGGTAGGTGCAAGTGCAAGCGGATATAGCGGAAATAAGGGGAGTAGTTATGCACCGAAAGATGAGACACAAAAATCACAGAGTAAGAGCGATACTGTGCAGCCGAAGGGTAGTAATTCAGATCGTGGCCGTGGTCGGGGTTATTCCCGCGGACGTGGTCGGGGTGGCGGACATCAAATGAGCTTTTGTAAAACTACAATGACTAGGTCTCATGAAATTGAAGGTCTCTATAAGAGTAAGGAAGAAAGTCCATTAATCAATGATAACGTGGATAGGGAAGGTGTCTGTTACTTTTTAAGGTCGCGATTACCAACAGCGCAGGGTACGGTTAATGGTAAGACTGTTGTAGTTTTAAGGGACACAGGTTGTACTGGGTGTGTCGTTCGTAGAAACTTGGTTTCTAATGATCAGTTACTTGGTAGAGAATCTGATGTAACTTTGATTGATGAATCTACCCAAAGGTATCCCTTAGCAATGGTTGACATAGATTGTCCATTTTTCACAGGAAAAACTGAGGCATTGTGCATGGAAGATACATTGTATGACCTGGTTATTGGAAATATTGACGGGTCAAAACTTCCCGATATGTCCCATTTTGCAATGGCGGCAGTGACTAGGTCACAAGCTAAGCAAGGTGAAGAGGTCTATAGGAAACTTAAAGTTCCTGATCAAATTATTGCTAGTGATAAGGAGGCGTTGAGGCAGGCCCAAGTTGTTGACCCGAAATTGAATGGCATAAGGCAAAGAGTGGAATCTGGGAATGTGACTATTAGTCGTGGATTGAACCGGGGTGAAACTAAGTTTATCCGAAAGAAAGATTTATTGTATAGACAGTTTACTAAGGGAAACTAGGTCACTTTGCAACTTATTATCCCTGAAGGTTTTCGTGAAAAGGTGTTAAGATTGGCGCACGAAACCTTGATGTCAGGTCATTTGGGCATAAAGTAAACTATGGATAGAGTGTTAACTGAGTTCTTTTGGCCTGGAGTTTGTGGTGATGTGGCAAGGTTTTGTAAATCTTGTGACATATGTCAAAGGACTATTCAAAAAGGTCGTGTCACTAAGGTACCTTTAGGAAAGTTGCCACAGATTGACACACCATTTAAACGAGTCGCGGTTGATATAGTAGGACCGATAGAACCTCGTTCTGACAGGAAATCCCGCTATATTTTAACAATGATAGACTATGCGACGAGATATCCCGAGGCGGTAGCGTTACCCGGCATTGAGACGGAACGCGTAGCCGAAGCGTTAGTTGAGATGTTCAGTAGATTAGGAATACCGAGTGAAATGCTAATCGAGCATGATAGTAAGATCACGATTGACGTCATGAGAGAGGTTAGTAGGTTGTTGTCGCTTCAAGATCTGACAACTATTCCTTATCAATCTACTGGTAAAGGACCCGTGGAGAAATTCCATGATACATTGAAGCAGATATTACGTGAAATGTGCGTAGAACGTCCGAATGACTGGGACAGGTATCTCCCAGCATTACTATTCGCAGTAAGGGAAGTTCCGCAAGAGTCGTTAGGTTTTTCCCCGTTTGAACTGTTGTATGGGCGTAATGTTAGGGGTCCTATGCAAATATTAAAGGAATTATGGTCTGTAGAGGAAACTGACCAACGTGCGTTATTGACGTATCAATACGTTATTGATCTAAAAGAACGTTTAGAAAGAACGTGTAAGTTAGCCCAGGATATTGTCCGGAAAATGGACGTAAAGCAGAATGCTTATTATGATAAACGCGCGAGGTCGCGTAAGTTTGACGTCGGAGACAAAGTACTTTTGCTACTCCCGAATGAGTGCAATAAATTGTTACTTCAATGGAACGGGCCATATGAAGTTGTCGAAGTAGTCAATGCAATGAACTACAAGATTAACGTCAAGGGCGTCGTGAATACTTATCCTGCTAACATGATAAAGCAGTACGTTCAACGTCAAAAGAACGTGACGTCTGCGGTGGTTAACGCACCTGACAATGTTGGATCAGAGGATCACGGTGATCCGAATGTCCAAAGAGTTAACATTTGTACGTCGGAGGATGTATCCCAATATGACTTCATACGTGAAAACGTAAAACCCGACGACGTAATGTCGACTCAGAAAACGAATATGGAAGAACATGGTGGCGATAGTAGGTTAGAGGCAGAGGCAACGGATCCTGTGGGATCTGTCGTGCGAAGTAGGTGTAATGTCAAAGACAACGTTAATTTTACGTCTGATACAATTAAAGGTGGCGATTTCCACCTAGTGTTCGATCAGACTTACCCATACTTCCCCATTCAATTTGAGGCACGACAGGTACGACACAGAGAATTGATTGACTTTGGGATTAGGTAAATCTGTTGCCAAGATAATTTGGGGGCGGACTACCTTAGTAGATAGTTTGGCCACGTTATGCATCGCACCGTTGTTGTGTATATATAGCTAGTTTTCCAGTTTTGACATAGCCTACGATTCGATCGCATTTCGTACTATTTCAGAAAAGAAACATTGGTATGTTTTTTTCTCCCTAAGGGGAAACCTATGTTACGAAATGGATCCGATCGTCGACTATGTCGTCGAAATCATTTTAATCCTTTCAATCAGTAGGGCTACAGTTTTTAGGGCAACTGTGGTAATAAAACATTTACGGAAATCGTGGCTACGTTATGCATGGGTTGTTTGTGAATACCTCTCGTGGACAGCGTATTGCATGATTTTAAGGTGAATACCTGCACGAGTCTTTTGATTGTGGACAGCGTGTTGCATGATTTTAATGTGAGTACCTGCACGCTTAGATTCGAGTCCCATGATTTAAAAGTGAGACGCATACTATTTATACTCCTATTCTTTAATGAAAAATTAGACGTGGCTGTTTAATTCTTATACTGAGGACGTTATATTGTTGTGTGCCCAGATTCTGAGTTTAGACCTGAATGGTAAGTTTTTATTATATTTATTTAGAATAGTTTGGCTAAGAATGAAAAATGTGACTTCTGATTGATATGGTATGATTATGTGTCGACTGATTTGATTTTGTTGACAGTGATCAGGCTGTGCATATGTCGACCAATTTTGTTTATACTGACCATGCTGCGCATGGTATTTGTATATTAGGAAGTTTTGTAAATTACGGAAATAGTTTATATCACTGATGTTGGTTGCAATGGTGTGCGTCTATTTGACGTCCAGTGACGTCAGTTGCATTCTTGTTATTCATGTGACGTCAGTTGCATTCATGTTATTGCGACGTCAGCACTTTTTATATTAGTTTCACTGGTGTGCATCTATTTGACGTCCAGTGACGTCAATTGCATTCATGTTATTCATGTGACGTCAGTTGCATTCATGTTATTCATATGAAGTCAGTTGCATTCATGTTATTGCGACGTCAGCACTTTTTATATTAGTTTATCGTATACGTGGCCTATAGAAGTAGATTGATTTGTAATGGAACTAAATCATATACTCGTGACGTCAATTGACGCCATAGCATGCACCGCATTAAGGGTTTTTTCCATAAGTTATAATGGTAACATTTGGTCATCATGCGTTTGATTTGCCTTCATTAGACGACGTCATATGGTATAACATCATCGGCGTCATGATGTCAGATCAAATGTTATGACTCCAAATGTGTTAGAAACGCTTATTAAGTTATTATATTCTATGGCAAGTGGTATTACGCTTAGTTTAAAGAAATGAATTAATACATATGCGAGTTAGATTTTGGTCAATCAATTTAATGTAAATAGGTCATTGTTTAGATTCATTCATGTTTTATGTGGGATATGTCATGGTAATACCTGTTGACGTCAGTATACTTCTCGACAATGTTTGGCGTCAGATCCTTCGACGCGCATGCGTGGTAGGATCTACGTTTCTTCATTGGCGGAAGTGGTAAGCACAATTTTGGCTTTACATCGTGAGCGGGAGTCGTGTCTAGTGACACGGCTGGCGTGTGCACGTTATGCTCGGCACTCGCCGAGGGCGTTGTATGGTATTTCCAAGACAGGCCCAAGTCTTACGTATTATTATTATGTAGTTTCAATGTATTAAGTGTAAGTTCGTTATTTTTAGGCACATCAAGGCCGGCAGTCAGCTGTTAGGGCTTAGAGCCACGTCTCACCTGGAGATTCGATATACGTCTCCAGGTTAATACCAACCCGGGTAGAGCAGTTACAACGCCCTTGTGCATGTTTTCCTAGCAGAGGCGGGAAGCACAAAATATTGGCGAAATCGATGTAATTACTGCGGAGGTGAAAGTGGGACAGTGTTCGTCCACTAAAGTGTGTCATATTATATTTAGACTGGTCCCTGGTACGATCCAGGGAGCGACCAGTACATAATCGTGTACGTGTTAATATAAGTTGGTGTTCCTCATGATATATGGACTGGCCCATGACATGATCCAGGGAACGACGAATTGAAGTCTACCAACATAAGGCCTTGTTTTTTTTTGTATGAGCTCAAACTAACGTTTTTTTTTCTTTGTGTTTTCCTTTAGTTCATGGCGCTGAGCCGAGTACGGTGTTGACGTCAGACGGTAATCTATTTGCGTATTGTACGCAAATCGATTACAGATTTGAAACAAACACCTTACTTGGGCCAGCGACATGAACTGATATGCGTTGTATATTATTGTAATTGTGAATTGTTGTAAATTGTATCGTTGTATATAGAATTTACATTATATATAAACTTCAAAAATTCTAACGTTGTTAGAGTTTCCTTGTTAGTGTAATACACTGGTAGATAACCTTTTAACCGGAAATCACCCTCCGCCGTCCTGGCGACGTATAAGGCTCTACACCCGTGTTGACCGTGTGTAAAATCTTCTGCGTAACAATATTCAGAGACACAAATCACAGATAAGAAATTAAATAAATAAATATATGGCTGCTGAGGAGAAGAAAGAGAGAGAGAGAGAGAGAGAGAGAGAAAAAAAGTCAACCACAAGACAAAAGTATACGTTTCCCAATGAATGTTTGATAACCACGTGGGCATACAATAATAATCATTATGATAATGATAATATTGACACAGAAAATATTAAAGACATAAGAAAAAATAATGAAATAATAATAATATTCAAAAATATTAATAATAAAATCAAAAAATAAATTATTTGATAAGTTAATAGACAGTTATCCAATCAAATTCGTATTTGCGTTTACACTTCACTCACAATGTTCAAAAAGCGTGCATTCCGCCTAAGTGAGCAATAGAGTCACAATAATTAGGTTGAGCAAGTGCATGTGAACAAATTCTTGAATGGATTAACAATAAACAGATAAATAGATAAATAAATACTACTGAAATTTGAAGGTATGTATACTCGCAAACTTATTTTCCAGTTAGGCTCGAGAGAGGCGTAATATTTGAAGCGGTTATTATCCCTCTCAGGCATGCCATGGGACCCCACCTGGGGCGCTTAAACAAACCGATCCTAGTGATATCCCATACCACGACTAAAGAATTATCAGTTTATTCAATCCTCGCTCGAGCTCTAGTATTTCAAAAAAAAAAAAAAAAAAAAAAAAAAAAACAATATATGAGCTAATTCATGACACAGCTTACATGACTAACTAACCTGACAGCTTACCAGAAGGCACTCAGCGTCGAAATAACGGCGAATCAGCGTTTATTCAAAGTCATGACGTTGAAAAAACGTTGAATCAGCATTGCCTCAACGCCTGGCGTCCCTTGAGATGCTGCCTTTAGAATTGCAAACCGGGCTTATTATTACTTGTATAACAGGTTCAATCTCTGTACTCAGAACTATAGTTACATTACTGCCACGGATAGAATCTTACTGAACTAGTTAATCATTTAACGATAAGCTTTAATCATAAGTAAAATATCTCGCTAATATGCAATCTTGCTTGTATAAACCACATTTAAACAGCCAATAGACAGGCAAACAATATCGAAATTATATCAGATCAAAGTCAATGGGACGTCAAGGCCGAACCAACGTCGCAGCAGCGTCAGTACAACGTCAAAACGCTTCACTGACGCTGGTGCGTAAGAGATTCGCAATATACGTGGGGCACTTTGAAGCATCTCTTATCAACGTTGATTTTTTGGTGAACTCCAAATCAGTGCCAACACGGCGCCTGCTCAAAGATATATGCCTCTTAGAAAACTAAAGAAGGACAAAAAATCGGAATTACATTTAGCGTAATATATATAGTTTCGTCCTCGTTCATGAATTCTGTGAATCTCAAGCAAAATGTCTCGCTAATATTGTATCTTATCATAGCTGACACGACGTCAACGTTGGATCAGCGTTGTATCGTTGTCAGTACAACGGTAGTGCGCTAACTGACTCCAACACAACATTGAATCTTTACATCTCAAAATATTGTAATGATGCATGATAAATAGAAGACCATATAAGTGTCTTTTGATATCAAGTTTATCAGGCTCGACCAGAAAAACGTCGGACTGGCTCGGCAAGCCTCGCCATTCCTACGCTGTTTTTGGTCTCGCCTGATAAACTTGCTATCAAAAGACATTAACATGGTATTCTCTTCTAGTAGCCCGAGGAATACCTGGCCCGCATTGCTCGAGTAAACCCAATTAATTATGCTGAACGCTACAAGAGAAATGCATGCTTAAATTGTCGTGGGTAAAACCGGGAACGGAGTTAAAACGGTTGTTTATTGATTTACCGCTCGTAACAAGTGTTTTTAAACAAAAGTTTCTTTGTAAAGTAAAAGTACGTAAAACTAAAATTTCCGACGAATTTTTATTACGGAACTTGATACAAAGAGAAAGTGGAGAGGAACTTCTTAAGCACTTGTGCTTTCGTTCCAGTCCTAGTATATGTACTTATATAGTTACAATGTATACATGTATTGAAAAGTTTGTAATAAACTATGTTTAAACTATAAAGAAAGAATATAAAAATATATGACATTGATTAGTGAGTTTATTCAGGATCATGGCTGGGAGACTCAGTAAGTATTATTGTAAAAGTTAATAAATATCTAAATAAGTAAATATATAGATAAATAAAACTGTATTTAGATATCTGAGGCGTGTGTAGGTAGTGAGGGCATACTGGGATTAAACTCAGCAGGCGCATGACCTCGTAATGATGATGCACTGACGTTGATTAGACGTGATGACGTGTTGAAGTCGCATCGACGTCGGAACGACGTCATTTCGACGTCATGTCCCCGCTGGGAAGATACGATGGGTGAAGAAGTTCTTTTGTATCGGAACAGAAACCCAGTCCTAGTTAAAATGTAGATGTGTAGACACACTAAAAGATGCACCCGAACGCATGTTTGAACAGGCTATACCAAGATCAGTATCTAACTTGATAAGATACCAATAAACGTTATGCTCAATAAAGCTTGTGCTAACTAGAGATTAAACACCGCCTACTTTATTCTAGAGCTTTATTTGCATAATTTAATGTTGATTCTTGTAATCGTCACCATATTCTGATTTAAAATATTTGATTTTTCCCACAAGATATTAATGTAACTTATCACTCAATCTTTTTCAGGAAAAGAAATCATTAAAAACAAAATAATATGTTGATTTTCGTTATGTTCTAATAATATGAATAACTCAAATGACGTAATAAAATCCCTTGCTTATTTTCAGCAAATTAAAATTTAAATTCCTTAAAACTTCACCCTTTAGATTTTTTTTCGTTGCAGTTTTCGACATTCATTTTAGATAAACATTTTACAGTGATTTCAATGCATGTTAGAAAACAGTTCACTCGCCCTTTAAAAGTACTTATCGTCTAGTAGATTTAGTTTATCTTGGAAAAAATTTAGCGTCCAATGGAGTAAACAGAAATTAAAAAAGTTGTCTCACTAGCCCCCTCGCCCCCCCCCCCCCCCCCCCCAAAAAAAAATGGAGTTGTATCCACACAATTTAAGACAACATTTTTGAATTCAGAGTATCCGTCTTTGTGTTGATAGGTAAAGTAGCCATTACATCAGAGTTCCCAGACTACTACAAATCATTATCTCGACGACTATACAAAGTCCTAGACGATGTCGGAGCTTCCGCCTCAGTTAGAGATGTGGTGAGCAAGACCATGAAAACAAGTGAAATACTGCAGTCTCTGCGCACTCCATTTTCTGTGTATATTTTTGGAAGTTCCATTGAAGGTACAACAACGCCCGGTCTGAAATCCGATGTCGACAGTGTGATTGTACATACTGGTTTCCCGGTGGTGATAAACAAAGCAGAAGCTCAGCACTACCCGTACTGCTGCCTTCTTGTTCAGGACTCCAACACCCCAGCAGGCTACACCAAACTACAATGTGTGGTCCAAGGTGTGCCAGTGACTAGAACAATTACTAGAACAATTATACCTCACATGGGTCCAAATATTATACGGACTGTTGATCCAGAGGACAGAATAGTTCTTACACTCCCAAGTGCCATATTTGAACTTGGTGGTGCGGTACGGCATGGCCCTGCAGCAACCTTTGAAGCAACACAAGTAAGCGTAGCCAGCGATATTGTTGGGTCTGTAAGAAGTAGTACGTGGCCTGAGTGTGCATCCGAATGGTTAGTAAGAGAACGCAACTATAACTTGCCAACAACGGAACAAATAAACAAATGTAAAAATTTGGGGTGTTACTTTGTTTACGTCGGACACCCTAAAAGCGATGAAAATCATTTGCAGTGGAGGTTATCTTTCTCACTACAAGAAAGGCTGTTAGTTACTAACTTCAACTCTGTTCAATTGAAATGTTACATTCTTCTGAAAATGATAAAGAATGAGAGGATACATAAACGTCTCGGGGAAAAATCTCTGTCTTCCTATCAGTTTAAAACGTGCATGCTATATATGATAGAAAATACCCCAGCTGAGTTTTGGACCGAGGAGAATTTGCTGGTTTGTCTCCATCACTGTCTACAGCAATTGTTAGTGTGGGCTGAAACAGGGGTGTGCCCAAACTATTTCATTCCTGAAGAAAACATGTTTGACGGGCGGGTATTCGGACAGTTACGGATTAGAACATGTGAAATATTAAGACAAATTTTATCTGCAGACTTCAAGTTTCTGCTGAATATAAGAACTGACATGCTTGGAATTAGATGCCAGGAGGCTCTTGAATCAGGGATAGTTACATCAAGATATGGACAAACTGCTGCTATTCATCTGCTGAAACCCGGCTTTGCTGTTTATCAGTTCGCGTTGAACTTGAGAAATAGTTTCTTTGCAAATTGTCAGAATACAGCTAGTCCAGTATGTGCTCAAGAACTGTGTGAGGTAAAAGATATGCTCATGGGGACAAGCAGAGTTACAGAACATAGCGTTTCTGAAACACGTGAAGCATTGTCCTTACTTTTACCTTATGTTGATATAGCTTTGATGTCAGTTCAGATAGAAGAAGCCAAGCACAGGTCTGCAAGCAACGGGTTGATATTTAACCTTCTTACTTGTGAGCGGTGGCATGCTATTGATTCAGTCACAGCTAAGCTAAAACAGGCATCTGCGATGTGCATGCTGGCCTATTGTGAACTGTCGTTCGAAATCTTACTTGGTCTACAGGAACGGATTGAACAGCGAATATCAGTTTGCGGCTGTCATGATGTATTGATACCCGTTGAAACATTTCTGGAAAAGTCACCACCCGTTATTGTAGGTTGTTCATATGAAGAATTGTTACATCGACATTTCATACCATGTGTTGTGTATCTGCCAGCAGAAAGAGACCTGACTCCTCCTGCGCTCTGTTATGAGATGGATAGATCGGTTGGCTCTACGATGGATGACAAAAAGCACTGGTACGACTGGGCAGTAGTTGACGGGAAGGTTCTCTTCTACCTCTTACTGTATCTGAATCATGATCATCTTGGTATGGAAGCGAACGCAGTTGCCAACGTATTAAGTCTCTTGCGGCTGGCTGTGGTGGATGATAAGCTTCGTCACAGAGAAACAGCGTGCAACATTCTTGGTTGGATATACAAGGAAAAAGGGCTAATTGACCAAGCTAGGACATTTTTTACGTTGTCACTTATCAGGCGACCAAGACATAATGCAGCATCATTTCATTTGCGAGATATTAACAGTAGGCCTAGATAGAAATGACACTTAATACTGGTGGAAAACAGTGTAGATCCTTATCAGACTGCTACTAATGTAGGAGCAGTCTGATAAGGGTCTACTCTGTTCCAAAAGGGAAGCCTGGTCATGGTCTATGTAAGGGATTATATCACTTATCTCACTTATCTCTGTAAGCAATTATCTCAACGTTGAATCAACATTAAATCGTCATGACGATGAATCAGTGTTGATTGAACAATGTGGCTAATCTCTGTAAGCGATTATCTCAACGTCAAGTCAACTCTGAATCATCGTTGATTCGCTGTCATGACGTTGAATCAACGTTGATTCAACGCTGTGTGCCTGCTGGGGTATCATCTATTCTGACACATATTCTGATTAGCAAATACTTTAGAGAAAGAATGATGTTTACTATCAAGGTGACGTAACGGTTTTTGGTAGTTGCTATGCTTGACACGTCAAACATCGAGAACAAAACGCACTGGCGTTTCCAAAACTTTCATGCAGAAACAAATACTGAGTATACCTATGACATTGCCTGTTTATCAGTTTTTTCTAAGTCGAATTGACATTAAAGTTATTTTGTTTTTCATAAAACCAGCTATTGGTATTTGCGGAACGGAATGGAACGGAATGGAATAGAAAATTTTACCGAATAAATCGCATTGGATATTAATAGGTTTGACACAAGGTAATAATGCCATTTATTCCGAAAAATAATATTCAAAGTTAACAACTTAACTAACAATGCAGCAAAGGGGGGGGGGGGTCTCATATGCGCCCACACTTGGATTTTCTTGTTACTATGCATGCTAAGTGCCACTGTCCTATCAACTATAAATATGTATTTATTATCTTCAAAAAGGTATTTCAGGTCTCAGGAGAGCACCTTCAGGTACTCCATTTTTTTCCTGATACCTGCCATTCATTTTTTTAGTCTTAAAGTATATGCTTTCCTTAATTTCGTAAACTTTGAACTAGAATTGTAAAAGGGCTGTTTATAGATACCTTCAATACCATTTGTGATTGAATAGATATATACACATGGTTTTTCTTGAAACATAAAGTCTGAAACTATAAAATAATTAAGGCTGAAATTACCAAAACATGATTTTCAACTTAAAATTTAAAAGGGTTGCAGTCTTTGTCAACCTTTGAAATTGCTAGCAAAGTAGGCCCTGTGTATCCTCTCAATACCTTTAGAATTTTATGACATTTGAAAACCGGTAACATTGTCAAATATTACGTAATATTTATGAAGGTAGATTTTAAGAGAAAAACTCATGTCAGAATTAAGTGTGAATAAGTTCGCAGAACCACTTCCTTTTGTTATAATATAACAATTAGTATACATAAAAATCATAACAGATTGTTCTACATGCTAATACACTGATTTAAAAGGTTTATAAAAAAAACTATTTTACCCTAAACAATTTGCATATATAAAATGTACTTATTCTGTAGCTGAATTTCATGCATAAATATTTTTATTTGTGTAAAGTATATCATACAAAGCAAATACATATATATGAATAATTGCTTGACTGCTAATTGTCCCCTTTAGTCAATTTGACTACTTAAAATTCTTTTCAATTGAGGTGTAAGTCAAGGTGATCCATTTTTACTACTGATATAGTGTCAGATTTGCACAAAAACACCAAGATTGTATTCAGTAAAGCTTTTCTAATTGCAACAACAGTAAATACTTAGTTCCATCCTATACCTTACCTAAGGGTAAGCTTACCTATGGGTAAGAATAGATAACATTGCCTTTCCACAGCTAGATATGGAATATCTTGAAACAGTTGCCTGTGGTACTTACCAACTTAATCAAGCTCCTGGTTACATTGAGGGGCATACCACAGAAGACGGTGATTATCAGATCTGGGTTTACCAGCACTCGGATGATCTGATAAGGGGTCAGATTCAGTCCAGACACAAATCCCAGACCAAATATAATATCTGGATTCAGTATGACCAAAATGATGATACTGACCCAGTTAAAGATTATTACTGCATCTGCCCCGCTGGGAAGAGGAACATTGGCATGTGTGCTCATAGCGCCAGTATCCTATATTATCTTGGATACATGGCTTATCACCCATCAATAGAGGCACTGCCAGATGCAAAACGGTTCAAGTCAGCTGCGGTATCTTACGGAAATGATGGGTAGATTCTGATTGGTTAGGGCTTATGAATAGAAGCAAAACACTGCAAAATTAGGTACTAGCTGAAAAATGTTATGGGATTTAGTACTGGTTAACCGTATAGTAAAAGCGACAAGTAAACAATTACCATGAAGCCTTTTACAAGAATTGTTGATCTGGCAGTACCACACAAATATGGAAAGTATACTTCTCATGAAATTAGAAGAATAAACGATAAACATTCGTTTAATTAAGACTTATCATGAATATATTTAAAGTTCCATTGTGGAGTACAACAAGGTGCCATTATCTCGGAAAAATACCTTTTATCATAGAAACAGAAACGTCTTATGTGGCTTGGCAATGCAAAACATGATAGAAACATAAAATTGGCCTAACAATGAAACACAAAGATACCAAAAACAAATTTCTGTGAATAATGTGGATTTTACACTTTTCAAAAAATTTGACTGTTAACATAAAAACTCTAAAAAAATAATGTTACCGGTTTTAATTTTTCTTGATTTTTTAATATCATTACCTACACATGTGTGGTCAATTTTGATGTGAATTTCATAGGTTGACAAGAACTATAACAAACTAAAATCAACATTTTAATTTGTTGAAAATAATTTATGGATCTGAAATATGGGGATATTTCAGTTGAAATTTTATGTGGATATTTTCATTTGATACATTGATCTACAATTATGTTACATACATACTCACAAATTACTAGGCATCGTTTTGAGACAAATTTAGGTACAAAAATCTAAAATTTCATAGCTCTGGGGGGATTAAAACAAGGGCACCAATTTTTTCCTCGAAAAATACAAAAATTGCTGTTATTTAAATACTGAAATAGATCAATGGATAAATATATCACAAATGCAAGACTCATGTGCTTGACAATCTTTATGCATATTAAGATTAAATTCCGAGCGTGGGCAGAACTCTATGTAAATTTCCTATAGGGTGAGACCCCCCCTTTATAATAATAATCAATAATGACTAATTTAGAAAGGAGGATCAGCAGAGCCTCATTGACGGAAACTCGGTGCCAGGTGTGTGTAACTATAGTTACGTACAGCTGAGCCACTTGGGAAACGTCGTTACGAGAACTGAAACGGAACAAAACAGCTAAGTCTGTCTGGACGGACGCTCGGTGCCAGGGGTGTGCAACTATGGTTACGTCCCGCTGAGCCTCCTATGGAGCATTGATATGAGAATCGAATCAACCATTCGGAACACCGCTCGGCCAATTCCGTGAATCGTGGGAAATATTTGACTTGGCTGAGAAGTTCTAATTGTGGAAACAACATGGGTGGGTGGCTAGAAGGTGTTCCGCTCCGTTCCGTTTCACAAAATACCAATAGCCATACATGTACAGCCGAAATACCTTAACGGATACCGACGAGGAAAAACACAGTTACATTGCATATAACACAGCAAAAACACGCATCTATAAGCAATTTAAGCTCGTGCTTAAAAGTGCTTTGTGACATGGCTTCTTTGGATATAAAAGCAGCTGCTTAAAACTGCTGTACTTTTACGCAAATTTAAGGAGCTACTTATGATTACAAATAAGGTATGTCACTAAGTTTTTACGCATGTGCGTAAATATGATTTAAAGTGCCACGGTTTTAAGCATTTTAAGGGAATCCTTATAATCGTCTATAAGGTATGTCACTAAGTTGTTACGCTGGTGCGTAAAAATGCGACATGAAAATATAACAGCCTTTTCAGCACATTTAAGTGCCTACTGATAACATTATTTACGGTATGCCATAAGGTTCTTACATAAGTTGGACTATTTTATTTAAAAAAGTAAAAAAAAAAACAAAAAAAAAAACATTTTTGTCAAGTTATACCAATAAGTTGTTCTAAGGTGCAACGTTAAGTATATTTATGCATAGGTACTGTACGACCAATAATGTGCAGCATAATATTTTAAAAGACATTTATGTATTTTTTTCGGTAATATGTATTAAAAGAAAAAGATGCCTTAATTGCAAAACGACAGATATATAATTAAGCCTTCAACTGCTAACAAAGCGGACGACAAAATTTACGCCCGAAAATTTAAAAAAAAAAAAAAAATAAAAATAAAAAAAATAAATAAAAGAAGTTAAGGCCAAGCTACATCATATTTAGAATTCAAAGTGTAGAGGGCAGACAGTGCAGATCCGGATGAGGTGGCTTATTACAAACCATCTCATCTGGATATACGCTGTATAAGTTCAACTGTTTTTGTTTTTGGTGATTTTAAGGGTAAAACGCTTCCAAAATCAAAAATACTAACGTTTTCTACACATGCATAGTGTGTGCATATTTGCGACCAGATATTGTGTGTAATAAATCTGTTTTGTGAAATGACCGCCACCAAGAGTCATTAGGATCAAAGAAAATAAAAATTGGTGCTAATTAGCCAGCTGCGTAATTAATTATCATGCATAGCTGCGTATGTACATGTAATTAATGTTTGTTCAGATCAACAGATTAACGTCTGTTCAGTTCAACCTATCAGTTTTGTGGTAAAAATCACTAGTTATCATACAAAATAACATTAAATACTTTAAAACATTATAAAATTCCTTTTTTTTCAATGAATAGAATATTCAGTGCTAGTTTGAAAAAGACTTGAGTTCCTCGTTAACATGGAACATATGCAAGATAGAAAATCTGCTGAACAAAAATAGAAACATCTCGGTTGAAAACTTGTCTTTTATTTGTTTATCGAACTCTAACAATTTTGGACTCACAACAATTGATTTGAAACTGATCAAAAAATCTTTCCTTTCATTTCTGGTAAAAAATTAGGGCACTTGAACGACGGAATGACTGAACTACTTATCGATGTCGTGTTCAAAATATCCGACCTCGAAAATGTCAGTTAAGAAATAGATCAGCTCTAGCAGTGAATTGTTGAGTAATAATTCACTGTTTGTCGGTCAGTTGTGAGTAGATATACCACTCGCAAGTAATACTTCACTTTTGGAGGTCTGTTGTAAAGTAGATCATATCACGAGCGTGTAGCGCGAGTGATATATCTACTTACAACTGACCAACAAACAGCGAAATTGTTACTCAACAATTCAATGCTGGTGCTGAACTATTTCGATTCTAACACTCAAAAACGTTAAAAAAACTATTCATTTCATTCAAACTCTCCCAACCTTCCTGCCAGCGCGTTCATGCTCCCGCCAATATTCTGGACTGTATCTAAAACAAATGTATGTTATTTATGTCGATTTTAGAAAGAAAAAGATATGTTACACCGTCTAACGTTTCAAAACGTCACAAAATTACGTCAGTAGTTACAGTGACGTCAGCAATCAGACTTACGCGCTCTGAAACAGTGGATTGTTGCAGAATAAAACAAGGTAACTTTCCATTGCTTCTATAGGCGCGCTGTATTAAAATTTTTCTTTATTTTGCTCCCGACGTTATTATGGTGTTCTATTGAAAACTCACTTCTTTGCATGCCCCTCTTTCATTCTGAGAACGCATTTTCTTTCTTCAAAAACTAACACTGTATGGCCCACTGAGAGCGGTTTACGTTAAAGCTGTTAAAATAGTAGGTCCCCGACTTGAATTTCGAGCAAAAGTTCACAAATGATCGTTTTTTTTTTGTTGTTGTTTTTCTGTCTCTTTAGATTGCAACGTTAAGACCGCGCAAGGTGACGTTAACGTTACTAAACTTTTCTCACCAGGTATCAACTAACGCTTTTCGTATGCTACATGTACGTTATTGCTATGAGGCTATAACGACTTAGTACTATGTATTATTTTAAAAGTTTCTCTTGTAATGAATATTCAGTGACTGACAAGACGATTTCTGTGCTTATCCTGGAATTACTATAATAATGAATCTTGGATTCGAACTGTCAAATGACACTCATATTTATTAATACTTACAGTATGGTAAGCCATTAGAACGTAATGTGGTTTATACTACAATAACTACATAGGTCACGCGACGCTACACGGCTTTAAGTGACGTCAAAATAAACCATGGTTCCCCAATATGATTTGACGTAGGCGACGTTATGATGTCGTTATTACGCATTTGACGCTGTTCCGCTTTTACAAGAAAAACTGCGTATAATTTTTTTATGCTTCAACTGTAACCCCTTACGCAATGTGGTAAAATAATAGATAGAAAAGAATGTTAGTATAAGAAAAGTTTACATGAACCCCTTCGGGGTTCGCTTACTTTGCATGCGACCCAATGCAGTTTATACTTCGATAAACAATCAGAATATTAAATACCCTCTCACAAATTTCACCATTTGCAGAATCTTTCTTCAAAAATAGTTCGTGTTTGCCCGTTAAACTTTAGTGAAACGACTCTGATATAAAATAATAAAGAAAGAAGGAGTCGTGAAAAAAGGAAGAAAAAGAAAAAAACGCCTCGTTGTTCTTAGCCTATTTACAATCAGGACAGATCGCTGAATTATCATATTAACGTCGAAACAAGGTCCTGACGACATTGCATCGACCGCGATAGGACTTCGGCTGCCTGGTGTTGTTAAAACGCTAGGGAGTGTCTAAGAACTTTAAATATAACTGAAATGTTGCATTACTTTTGCTATGTAGTGGCATGATGTCACTTTCTCTGACTGCTACCGAGTAAACTCCACGGTAAACTCAAAAGTTTCGGACAAAATTATGTGGTCGAAGGGTAGACCCTGATCTAACTGCTCAGTGTACGGTTCTGGATTAAATTTTACGACGCCATTTTGCCGTATGAAATTTTCAGTTTCTTCTCTACGGAGCTTTCTATTTTCTTTAAATTTCAGCCGGAACTCGGCCGACTTGCATTTTGTAAACTGACCATACAGTGGTCTACTCAAAGAAGCAGCTAACATTGACGCAATCTTGTTTTTCTCAAACGGAACGTTTAGGGTCGTTACGGTAACGTAGCGACAGAAAGTGCTGCATGGCGGCGCTGAATTACTCCCACCTAATCTAAAGTTACTGATTTTTCTTTTCCATTTCTAAGCATGTGTAAAGCAATCATTTTGAAGACGCTCATGCTGTATTTTAAATCTTTCACAGGCGAGTTAAAAAAGTGGCACCTATATGTAGGTGTAATTCGCACTATTGAGCGCTGTCGCGTAAACAAATGCATAATTCAATCCAGCCCACGTCATCGCTTAGACTGTTCATTGTTCATGCAAATAGGAAAGACAGGAAAGATTCTGGTCAGGCTGATAAGGCTGATCCGAATTAATACTGTAAGCATATGCCAAGATTGTTCGTTTTCAGACGAAGCAAATCAATGAAACCTCTGACCAGACTTTTTGGATAGGCTTTGTTCTTGTCGTTGCTTTTCGTCCACGGTAAATAGCTTTGGTCATGTCGGAACGGTCAGTTAACCTAACCACACTATTCCTGGGCAGGCTTTGACCTCCGAAGCGGTTAACCAACACAAACGGTGCACATACTTTCGCCATTAACTGACAACTGCCCTTCTTGAATCAGCATAAGAAGAAAAAAGTGAGTGGCCGGACCGAGTATCGAACCCGGAACCTCTGGATTTTGAATTTTTAGATTGGCAAACTGATCTGCCTTTTATTGGTAATATGTTGACACTTTGTTTAACAAAGTGGCATAGCTCCAGTGGCAAGGACTTCTGAGGGTGTTACTAGCATCAGAGTTAGTAAGTCTCATTCTCATTATTTTATGCATCTTACACTTTGTAGTCTAGGGGTGGAGCGGGTCAGGGACCTCGAGGGCATATTGGTACGCCGTGGCCTCGTATCGCAAAATCCATCCACTTCATGCGCTTTGGCGCAGAAAACTATGACCCATTCATATACCTTACTTCATAAAATACTGACCTATTCATATACTGCCCTTCGAGTTTTCATGCATATTCATATACTCTGAATGAGGTTCTCAGTAATTAACTATAACATTTCTTGATAGAGAATAATTTCACGTTCTTAAAACTCAGTCTAACAAAATCAGTTTTGAAAAGGTACAAATGAAAAAGATGATTCATTAAAATGACCATGTGAGTATTTTAGAAACAATTTTGCTCAGTTAAATCTACAAGAAAGCTTCTTTAAGAAGATGTCATTCATTTAAAAAATAAATGTCATTTTTCGGTTGTTCATGGAAGTATGAACGCAATGGGTTACGTTCAAAGTGAGGTCCGAAGGCGGCTGTATCAATAAAAACAGGTTAGACATATACCTTTTGCTTAAAAAATGGGGGTCAATCAAATACAAAAAAGAGGCTATTCGGGCCGCATATCTCTACTGTACCATATATAGGAATTTACCCCCCCCCCCCCCTCCCCCCTTCCAGCCAAGCTCCCACACCTGAGGGTATAGTGTGCGGTATTCAGTTAATTAAATGTATGTGAGTGAATGAGAAACACTATTATTGCTTTGATGTTTGTAAAGAGATCACGTTAGTACAGGTCGTTGAGCACTTCATTTTCGAAGCAAGATACTGATGGCAATGGTACATATAATAGTTTGCTTCATTTTATGTAACAAAATCTCAGCAAGAAAATACGTGTACGTTTTTAACCACTCACCTTCGTTGCTGATCTGTATAAAATTAGCACGGTAGGTGTCATTCCATTATCTGTGTATGTTGTTCACTCCTAATTAATATATTGGGGCGGATTCGAAACCATGCCGAATGCGTCTGTGTTCAATTAGTATGACGAATAACTAAGGTTATGTATATTTTGAAGAAATAAAACGTGATGAAACGATTTTATGTTTTATTAGATGTATTTTTCATAATGTTTCTTAGGCGAAAGGGCCTTTACCCGTCGTATCTGCCATCACAACACTGAAACTTTGATCATGTGTTTTTTCTTACCAGTCATGTTTCAAGACAGATTACGATCAACTGAGGAGTTAGACTATAAAACATTTGTAAGCATCATAGACCCAGACCAACCTACTTATCTGCGAATTCTGGTTAGGCACTTTGCTCAGTGTTCAATATCTTCAGTATACAGTTTTCTATAGATGATGTTCTAATGTTGCTTTTAAGGAGTTTGAAATTAAATTGATGAAAATTTTCGGCGAATCCGCAGTATTTAGTGTCTTCCAATCTTTCTTTGAGTCAATTAGAAATAGATGGATGGATGACTTAGGATTTTACGTCCTTTTCAACAGTATTTCAGTCATATCAGGACGTTGGGCGGATGATAATGAAAGGCTGTGTGCAATGGAACCCCGTTTACGATGGAAAGAACACCGTCTCCGGCGGGGCTCGAATCCGCGACCGCTAGATCAGTAGGCCAGCGCTTAACCCACTGAGCTAACGGGGCTCCGTCAAATGATAGAAACGTTTATGAACCCGGTGTTACCTTGGCAAACAATGTTTACTCACATATGACGCTACAGAATGCGTTGTATGATCAGTGTCCACCTTTGATGCATTCAAATATCAGTTCTCATGGTGGAAAATATAAATGCTTTTTACTCTGATCAAACTGATCAAAGCTGAAAATATTTGTCTTTGATCAGGGTCTACACTCTTTTTATTTTTCTGACATTAAAGTCTTGGGATAGAAGAGATCATTCGGAATTGTGTACTTAGCCAGATGCCACTGAAAATTACGATGTCGGAGCTTTGTTGTATCGAATATGAGTACCGTCGGACACACGGCGCAAGGTGTTTGCAGTGAATAACTTTCAGTGCCGGGGCGTCCTACTAATTTGGATGATAGAAGGGCGAGGGCCTGCTGTGCTTGCAATAGCTGCAGGGGGCGGGGATGGGGGTTGTCTGGTCATTTTTTTTCTCTTCCTTATCATATCTCTTTTCTCTCTCCCTTTCTCTGGGAGGCGGCTGCTATAGTTCCTTGATACATGTATATGGTATTTAGGAGACATTGCTTAAGCGTTTGAGAGGAGCGGCTGTAGCGTAGTGGATAACACTCCAGACTACCAATCCAGGGGTCGCAGGTTCGATCCCCCGCTTCTCCGGTCTTTCGGATGAGACTTTAAACCGAGGTCCCGTCTCCATATGACCTCGTTGTTGGCGGGACGACAAACCCGAGTTCACTCACTCACTCACTTAAGCGTTTGATACCCCACTAGAATGGGTCCCTTCAGAATGTTAGTGGCGGGGTAAGTGTCGGGGTAAGTGTCAGAGTATTACGTTTTCCCGTTGGCTGTCTGTATGTCTGTCCGTCCGTCCTTCGGAAATGATTTTCAGTCTCAGAGGCGGATAAAGGGTGAAAGGCACGAAAATACCACCCAGCATGTAGGTAACACTGAATCTTTGCTGTCTCTGTAATCTAGGATCCCCAAGTCCACCAAGCAGGCACGTGACGTTACAATGACGTCACATTGACGTCGATGCGACGCAATGACGTCGCATCGACGTCAGTACGACGTCGTACTGACGTCATGTGCCGTTTGGGCAGGATAGCTCTTTTCGAAAGAAAACCGATCATGTTCCGAATACAGCTATTCTTCAGCATGATCAAGGGCGTAGCTACCTATACGCAAATACGCAGGTGCGTATTGAAATTTTGTCAAATTGACAAAATTTCAACACACACCTGCGTATTTTCATGCTGAAATGTTGTTAACTGGGCATAATTGTAATACTAACTGCCAACAGACACGAAAATTTGAAATATCTTAGGGGCTTAACCCCCTATTATTGCCCTTAATGAGAATGAAACATAATTGTGCGTACTGTGTAATTTCCCCTAGCTACGCCCCTGATGATAGCTCTGTTCGTACGAACTCTATTAGTAGGCTCCCTTCTAACAGAGTGGCTGTATTCGAAAGTAGCTATATTCGGTACAACATAGCAATCACCTCCCTCTACTGCTATAGAATCACGCGATTTGTGGAATGCAGAACAGTGTCTACCCTGATCTTTAAAGTCTCCATACTCCTATCGGTGGTAAAAATGACTAAACTCAAATCATTGTAAAAATGGTTCTACCTTCGCGTTTAATGATGAAATGTGGGTTGATGTGCATCCAGTCATTGAACTGGCAAACATTAGAGAAAACAAGTTTTTGTAGGGAAAAACAAAAACTATCAATGCTCCACAAAATGCAATTTCCTTTTGGTTTCCCGTGTAGCAATGCTATATAAACATTTGCGGGATAGTGACTGGGGCTCCCCGCCTGTACATTGTATTTTTACCATTTTATTCAATCTTATAAAATCAAAAGTAGCAAACTAAAATGACCCATATAAGTTTTCTAACCCTTTTATTTGAAACCCAAGGATGTTTTTAAGCTGGCTAGATACGGTAATTTACAGTGAGAAGCTTGCTGCGATACCTCATGATAAAACTTTTCATGCTGATGGAGAATGGGGCCTGAAAGAGACCACTGAAAATTAAACTGTCGGAGCTATGTTATAAGCAGAATACTAGCAAAGCTTTGCAGTTTCTTCTTATAGTGCGGTTCGCTTTGACACCGCTACGGCCGCGCTGAGTCTGGCCGTCCCAAGTTGGTCTATGTAGGTTGATACTACTTGAACTCATTATAACTACACAATCAGTTGCAAAATCTTAGCATTTTCAGGGTTTGTTGGGATTTAGTCCCATGTAGGAAAGAAACTGCTCTGGTTGCCATTTAAAGTATTTCATGACGGTAGCCCATCTTTTTAGACTTTATGTTATCAATTTCTTTGCTATAGACCGATAACTAATGATTCCCTGTGTTGAACGAAGTACAGACTCAGTCTCTAACGAACGTTTTTTTTTTTTTTTTTTTATCAAACCGGGTTCCTATCTCTCTCTCTCTATCTCTCTCCCTCTCTGGCTTTAAGTATAATATTGTAATTATCTAAATTAAATGAAGTACACACTAATTAGTTCTGAATAGTAAGATCCCTTGGAAGCAAGGAATACATCAAAGAACAGAAAATAGCAGACTCAGTTTAATTAAGTCACTAACAAACGTTTTTAAACCAGGATTTCTCTCTCTCTCTCTCTTTCTCTCTCTCTCTCTCTCTGGCTTTACCTGTAATGTTTTAATGTTAAACTACGTAAATGATAAACGAAATACACATTTATTTGTTACTACCCATATCTTTGCATTTCACAACTTAAGTCTTTTACAACTGATGTAAAACAAATAATTAGGAAACAAAAATAGTAATAAAGAGGTTTAAAGTTATTCCTCCCATGGTAGTCTATCAAACCAAAGTCAAGCCCAAGCACAGTTCAAAATTGCAAATTACATAAATTTTGATCCTCATTTCCAAGAACTTAACATGGAAATCCTTCTAGGGCTTTACTGAAAAGGGTGAATTAACATATGTTTGTAGGAGGACAAAGGATCGTACATACTTTATTTCAGACGTGTGTGTGGTTGTGAGCGGGAAAGGAAAGGGGCAAGAACGCCGCAACATTTTAAAAGACCCTTAAACTGCTTTCAGCATTCATATTTGGAAACAAACGTATATTTGAGAGTTTGCTTTTATTCCATAGCTTTGACAACCAAAAATGAATGAATAAACTCGTTATATGATAATTTAAATTCGGAAAAGTAGTTTTCACTTTTTACAAATTAAAGTTATGCCGGGCCGCGTAGCGCAATCGGTAAGGCACCTGACTCATAAGTCAGAGGTCCTGGGTTCGATACCCAGTCTGGCCACATACTTTCGTTTCTCCTTCTGCTGATTCAAGAAGGGCAGTTGTCAGTTACTTGTGAAAGTATGTGCACTTAGTACTGGTTAACCACTTATGAGGTCTAAGCCTGCCCAGGAATAGTGTGGTTATGTTATACGATGGCCCAATTGGCTCACTTTTCATTTCCATACTATTTCACAATTCCGAATTCCGAATTCTGAATTCCGAATTCTGAATTCCGAATTCTGAATTCTGAATTCCGAATTCGGAATTCCGAATTCTGAATTCCGAATTCCGAATTCTGAATTCCGAATTCCGAAATTCTCAGAAAAAACTGGACGCTTGATTATTCTTACTTATTTCATATCGTCAAGCCTTCAAATGAAATGGTTGATGTAAACAGCATTAAAAATATGATTCAAAATGCAAAATGACTCTTTGGAACTTAAATTCAATTTTAAGGTCATGAACTTACCCGAAAATAAAGCTCGGATTAGTTCAATAGAAAACTAGTGTTGTTCTTCATATAAAGAATCTTACATCACAGACCCTAGATCTAGATACCCCCCCCCCCCCCCCCCCCGCCACTCCCTCCCCCCTCCCCGCGATTTTAGCAAGAAATACTTACTTAAAAACAAGACCTCCACTGATGCCTGTACACTGCAAAAATAAACGGTAGATTTTACGGTAAAATAACTGGCAACCAGCTGCCAGTCCTTTTACCGTTATTTTTACGGACGCCCGTAAAAGTTGCAGGAATCATCAAGCAGAGTGGGACAGAAAAGAGCGGATGTCGTTTTGGTTAGATAGCCCCTCAACAATACAAAGTTATTTTCGAGTATGCCAAGTTAACATAAAACTTCCATTTCATGATTTCCAAAAATGTCTTACAGGCAAAAACCCGTAAAAATAACGGTAAAAGGACTGGCAGTCGGTTTCCAGTTATTCTACCGTAAAATCTACAGTATTTTTTTTACAGTGTAGTATATAGGAGACCCGGTAGCTCAGTAGGTTAAACGATGGCCTGCTGATCAAGCGGTCCCTGGTTCAAGGCCCGCGGGAATCTTTTCAACCATGAACAGGATTCCATTGCACACAGCCTTTCATTATCATCTATCCATCGTCCTGATATGTCTTAAATACTGTTAAAAAGGACGTAACATCACAAGACATCCATCCATCCTTTGGTATATGTAAGTTATAGCATTATATACCTCCATCTGTTAAGTTGATAATGAGGAGTTCCGGGCGGTCAGTAGGTTAAGCGATGACCTGCTGATCTAGCGGTCCTAAAATAAGTTAACTATTATCACGTGACCCTATACCACATACTTCACAATTCCGAATTCCGAATTCCGAATTCTGAATTCTGAATTCCGAATTCCGAATTCTGAATTCCGAATTCCGAAATTCGTAGAACATACTAAACGCTTGATTATAATGACTCTTTACATTTTGTCAAACCTCTGCATGATATGGATGATTGCTTAAATATGAGCCGCGACACGAGAAAACCAACAAAGTGGCTGTGCGCCCAGTGCAGACTCAGATCAGCTTGTCATGCGCCCATTCTGATCAGACTCTTTGCTATGCACTTAAAGGGTAGCTAAGGGTCTTAGCTACCTCCGTGCGGATAGCGAAGATTCTGATCAGACTGGGCGGATGCCCAGGCTGATTTGAGTCTGCACTAGGGGCACATGCCACATTGTTGGTTTTGTCGTGTCGCGGCCAATATAATGTTTAATCCTTAAATGTGACTTAGACTAAATGAAGAAGATATATCAGATAAAAGGCTGCGTACTAGAGAGAGAGAGAGAGAGAGAGAGAGAGAGACAGACAGAGAGAGAGATAGAGAGAGAGAGAGAGACAGACAGACAGACATACAGACAGAGACAGAGACAGACAGAGAGAGAGAGAGGGAGAGAGAGAGACTCTCTGTCCTATCACAATCCACAGTTTTGGAAGCGGTCCTTTCAGTATAAGTGACCTTGCTTGAATACCGGGATTACTCAGATCAGCCTGCGCATCTTCGATCATATATATATGTGAAAAGGGAAGACTCTGATTAGATTGTGAAAATGCGCAGGCTAATCTGAGTAATTCCTGTACTCATGCAAGGTCACTTATACTGAGAGGACCGCTTCCAAAACCGTCGATTGTGGTAGGACAGAGAGTTTGTCTCTGTCTCTGTCTGTCTGTCTGTCTGTCTGTCTGTCTGTCTGTCTGTCTTTCTGTCTGTCTGTCTCTCTCTCTCTCTCTCTCTCTCTCTCTCTCTCTCTCTCTCTATAGTACGTAGCCTTTTATCTGATATCTCCTCTTCATTTAGTCTATGTCACATTTAAGGATTAACATTATATGAGCCGCGACACGATAAAACCAACAAAGTGGCATGTGCGCCCAGTGCAGACTCAGATCAGCCTGGGTATCCGCCCAGCCTGATCAGAGTCTTCGCTATCCGCATGGAGGTAGCTTAGACACTTAGCTACCCTTTAAGTGTTAAGCAAAGAGTCTGATCTGAATAGGCGCATGCCCAGCTGATCTGAGTCTGCGCTGGGCGCACAGCCACTTTGAGTACAGGGATTACTCAGATCAGCCTACGCATTTTCACAATCTAATCAGAGTCTTCCCTTTTCGCATATATATATGATCGAAGATGCGCAGGCTGATCTGAATAATCCCTGTACTCAAGCAAGGTCACTTATACTGAAAGGACCGCTTCCAAAACTGTGGATTGTGATCGGACAGAGAGTCTCTCTCTCTCCCTCTCTCTCTGTCTGTCTGTCTGTCTGTCTGTCTGTCTGTCTGTCTGTCTCTCTCTCTCTCTCTCTCTGTCTGTCTGTGTCTGTCTCTGTCTGTCTGCCTGTCTGCCTCTCTCTCTCTCTCTCTCTCTCTCTCTCTCTAGTACGTAGCCTTTTAGCTGATATATCTTCTTCATTTAGTCTAAGTCACATTTAAGGATTAACATTATATGAGCCGCGACACAACAAAACCAACAATGTGGCATGTGCGCCTAGTGCAGACTCAAATCAGCCTGGGCATCCACCCAGTCTGATCAGAATCTTCGCTATCCGCATGGAGATAGCTTAGACCCTTAGCTACCCTTTAAGTGCATGGCAAAGAGTCTGATCAGAATGGGCGCATGCCCAGCTGATCTGAGTCTGCACTGGGCGCACAGCCACTTTGTTGGTTTTCTCGTGTCGCGGCTCATATTTAAGCAATCATCCATATCATGCAGAGGTTTGACAAAATGTAAAGAGTCATTATAATCAAGCGTTTAGTATGTTCTACGAATTTCGGAATTCGGAATTGTGAAGTATGTGGTATAGGGTCACGTGGTAATAGTTAACTGATTTTAGAGGGTATTTTAAACTCGCAAGCAAAAACAACATGCCGCCATGACTTAAACTGACAGAAAAATAAACGTTTTTTAATCGACTCGTCGAGTCTATTGATATGACACCATGTGTCATATCTTTTCTTGTTTAATATTCAAGGCAGTCCTCATAGAAGATAGAGCAAGGTTTATCCGCTTGTTCGGGAAGATGATTTATCTAGAGGATTATCAACTTATAGATGGATGGATGACTTGTGATTTTACATCCTTTCAACAGTATTTCAGTCATATCAGGACGATGGGAGGGTGCAAATGAAAAGCTGTGTGCAATGGAACCCCGTTTACCATTGAAAAGATTCACACCGCCAGCGGGTCTCGAACCCAGGACCGCTAGATCAGCAGGTCATCGCTTAATCTACTGACCGCCCGGAACTCCTCATTATCAACTTAACAGATGGAGATATATAATGCTATAACTTACATATACCAAAGGATGGATGGATGTCTTGTGATGTTACGTCCTTTTTAACAGTATTTAAGACATATCAGGACGATGGATTGATGATAATGAAAGGCTGTGTGCAATGGAATCCTGTTCATGGTTTGAAAAGATTCCCGCGGGCCTTGAACCAGGGACCGCTTGATCAGCAGGCCATCGTTTAACCTACTGAGCTACCGGGTCTCCTATATACTACAGGCATCAGTGGAGGTCTTGTTTTTAAGTAAGTATTTCTTGCTAAAAATCGCGGGGAGGGGGGGGGAGAGAGTGGCGGGGGGGGGGGGTGGTATCTAGATCTAGGGTCTGTGATGTAAGATTCTTTATATGAAGAACAACACTAGTTTTCTATTGAACTAATCCGAGCTTTATTTTCGGGTACGTTCATGACCTTAAAATTGAATTTAAGTTCCAAAGAGTCATTTTGCATTTTGAATCATATTTTTTAATGCTGTTTACATCAACCATTTCATTTGAAGGCTTGACGATATGAAATAAATAAGAATAATAAAGCGTCCAGTTTGTTCTGCGAATTTCGGAATTCGGAATTCAGAATTCGGAATTCGGAATTCAGAATTCGGAATTCAGAATTCGGAATTCGGAATTGTGAAATAGTATGGAAATGAAAAGTGAGCCAATTGGCTGAAAGGTTAACTGACCGTTCCGACATGACCATAGTTGCTGATGTTCATAGAGATGGAAATGAGAATAGCGATGTCGGCGATGTTCTGAACATTATGCTCACAGAATCAAATGAAAATGTGGGCGGAAAAGATTTACTTAATGTTATGAATAGATTTGCTGATGAAATGTCGACAATGAATAGAAATATGCAGAGGATGTGGAATGATGTGAATAGCAGGATGGATAAAATGGCTATTGACATTGAGAAAAGACTAACGAATAAACTGAGCAATACTGTAGATAAGAGGGTAAACACAGAGGCTGCAAAGTTAAAGAGAGAAATTAACCAAAGGATAGACGATGTAAGGGATGATCTCTGTGAAGATGTAAAATGTCTACAACAACAAATAGATGAAATGCCATCAAAGCTAGCCGACACAGAAGAACAAACGGAAAGATCTTTGAAATTTTGTATACGAAACCACCCACAAACAGAAAGAGAGAATGTTAATACAGTAGTCTTGACCTGTTAAGGGATGGACTAATACTCCGGGACATCAGTTTTAAGAAAGCGGTTCGTAAGTACAGAGATGACCATAAACCTGGAGTTATAATTGTCACGTGCGAAAAAGTTGAAGACAAGACACTTATCATGCAGAGAAAAAAGCAACTTAAGAATTGTAGAAGATATCAAAAAGTTTATATTCATGCTGACCAGTCTATGGAAGTGCGTGTTAACAGCAGTAATTTGAAGATGCTTGTTTCAGCTCTTGGTGTCACAGGTCTAAGGCTGAAAGGTTCACGCTTAGTCGCAGACAATAGTAACAGTCAGTAAGAGAAGACTGATTATCGAAGAGATAGAACTGAAAATACGAGTGATAATTCGAATAATAGAAGCCCCAGATATAGACAGAATACTCATAATAAAAATACTGATAGTACAGGATATCATTCCAGAAGCAATATCAGCGATAGGAGAAGATGTGATAGAAGAGATGGCGATAGCAACAGAGAGAATAATCAGAGACAGCAGTACGATAACAGGTCACGCGGTGACATTCATAGATACAGCTCAAACAATAGTATTCACGGTAGGCAAAACGATCAGTTTCGTGAGCATACAAGTAGATATACAAATGGCAGTAGAGATAATCGGAGAGACAGATACTTTAATTAGGTCAAACTTGGGTTTTGGAATGTAAACGGTTGGTCTCCGGACAATGAATCTGATAATTCAGCATTCCGTGAATCTTGTGTCAATATTTTAGAGTTAGACATTATTGGAGTTGCTGAAACTCATCTTGTATACGATCAATCACTTGATTTGCAACAGTTTTATTGTTTTGGGCATAATAGGACACAATTACACACAAATGCTAGAACAGGATCAGGTGGAGTCTGTTTGTTAGTGCGAAAAGATTTAATGAAATTATTTGAGGTTAGCATATTCGATAAATCATACGAGGGTATACTATGGGTTTCCTTTAAAAGTAAGGTTTCAGACACATATTTTAATATATGTACCTGCTATATACCCCCGCATGGTTCATCACGGTATGTTAGCGCTCAGGAGTTCTATGATCAGCTCTTGACAAACATATATGAATACCAGCATTTGGGGAAGTTTATCTTATGCGGACATTTTAATAGCCGAATTGGTGACATGGCTGACTTCATTGAGGGTGTAGATGTAATTCAGGATCGAAATGTAATTGATTACTCAAAAAATATGTATGGTGAATTTTTATGTAATTTTCTGATTGATAGTAACTGCTGCATTTTGAATGGTAGACAGTGTGAAAGTACTGATGATAATGACTTTACATTTGTGTCTACTCGAGGAAGCTCTGTCGTTGACTATTTTATTGTTCCGTATTGAGCATATTGAACAGTTTGAGGGTTTTAAAGTAATTAGGCCAGCACAAGTGTATGGGCATTCAGAGTCTAGAATTGTACCAGACCATTCTGTCATAACATGTTGCTGGAACTTAAAATCTCCTGGGTTAGAATTTAGGTCTAATACCGCAAGCAGTACCATTGAGAAAAGATATAATAGGTATAATTTAACTGACATTCCACCAACTTTTTGTAATGATGAACATTCAAATTCACTTTTTCAAACTCTTGATAATTTGGTAACTAATATTCAAAGCCAACGAGATGTAGACGAAATATACGGTGATTTTTGCTCTGTTGTTCAAAATGAAATGTCATTAAAATTGCCAAAGCGGGAAATTATCGTCAAATACGGTGTTAGTAATAAACGCAGTCGTATTCGAAAACCTTGGTGGAACGACAATTTACAGGTGTTATGGAATGATATGTGTCATGCAGAAAAAGCATATTTAAAATGTAGAAACAGCCAAAAGCATAATTTAAAGCATATCTTTGTTCAAAAGCGTAAAATGTTTGATAAGCAGGTACAGAGAAGAAAGAGAACTTACTGGTTTGAAATGCAGAATGAAATGATAAGTAATGCTGAAAATAATCCAAACGATTTTTGGAAGACAATAGGTAGAGCAGGGGTAAGGGATAATAGAAAGAGAGAAATTCCGATGGAAATTGTAAATGATAATGATGAAATTAACACAGACACTAATGCTGTTCTTAATAAATGGAAAACTGAATTTTCTGCACTACTAAACCCAACGCATAATCAGCAAATTAATTTGCAGAATGTTGATGTCATGCTAAATGTTGATAACACTGTGGATGAGTCGGGTTTATTTGCGAATAATTTTACCGTTTCCGAAGTTCGTAAAGCTGTTTATAGTATTAAACATAATCGTGCAATTGGTGTTGACGATATACCAGGCGAGGTATTAAAAAACGACAGCATTATTTCTTTCTTACATAAACTGTTCAATACGTGTTATCGTTCTGGCAAAGTTCCAAATATCTGGGGGAAGTCTCTCATTTGTCCTATACCGAAATGTACTACAAGTGAAGCCCGCGATCCGCTTTCTTACAGGGGCATTGCAATTTCACCTGTAGTCTACAAAGTATATTGTACCTTGTTAAATAATCGAGTTAGTATGTGGTCAAATTACAATAATATAATATTTGAAGGCCAGAATGGATTCAGTAAAGGCCGAAGCACAATTGACCATATAAGTTCTTTGACAAATATAGTTGAAACAAGGAAAAAAATGAAAAACTCCACCTTCTGCGCCTTCATAGACTTTAAAAAGGCATATGACTCAGTTAACAGAGATATTCTTTGGACGAAACTTGAAAAACTCGGTTTTAACGGGCTAGTATTAGATGCAATTAAGGCTTTGTATAACAATGTTCAGTCTTCGGTTAAACTAAACGGACTTACAACCGATTGGTTTAATGTAAACTGTGGACTAAAGCAAGGATGTTGCTTGTCGCCATTACTTTTTAATTTATATATAAATGATTTGGCATTAAAAATTGACGCACTGGGTAAAGGTGTTAAAATTGGTGACGATACAGTCTCTGTTTTACTGTATGCTGATGATGTAGTTCTTATTGCTGAAACAGAAGCAAATCTGCAGTCGATGCTGGATATATTAGGAAGTTGGTGCAAAAGTGATCTAATCTCAGTCAACTCAGCTAAGTCCAATGTTGTGCATTTTCGTAATCCCTCAATGCCGCAATCAGATGCCATATTTACGGTAAACGATGAGAACATTTCGTATACAGTGCAGTATAAATATTTGGGGATAGTCTTATCAGAACATCTAGATTTCGCAATAACTGCTAAACACGTCGCACAGTCTGCAAATCGCGCACTTGGACTTTTAATAGCTAAATCAAAAGCATTTGATGGTATTCAGTATGGTCCTTTTACAAAGCTTTATGAGTCAGTTGTTTGCCCGGTTATATTGTATGGTGCTGCGATCTGGGGCACCCAGTCCTATAGCTGCATTAATGCTGTACAACATAGAGCTGCGAGATATTTTCTAAATGTAGGAAGGTATATACCTAACGCAGCAGTTAATGGAGATATAGGATGGACGCCCATGATCACAAAGTGTCGGAAGTCTGTGTTATCATTCTGGTGTCGCTGTATAAATATGGACGCAACAAGGCTGAACAGGAAAATATTCTGCTGGTCAAATTCAAAAGTAAGTATCAGATGTAAAAACTGGAATTTCAGGGTAGGTCAGAAATTGACAGAGTCCAATTTTCACATTTATAATAACATAAATCAAACCATTAATAAGACCAATATTTTAAATAACGTTTTGCCTTTCATTATGCAAGAATATATTAATCAGTGGGCAGTGGATGTAAATCGCAATAGTTCACGTTCGGGAGTTGGAGGGAATAAACTTCGATTATACAGAACCTTTAAGCAGGATTTTGTAGTTGAAGAATATTGTACAAGGATATTTAATAGGTCTCATAGAGGGGCTTTGGCTAAATTTAGAAGTGGAACCGACCCGATTGCACTTGAAACTGGCCGCTATAATGGCTTAGAAGTTAGTGAAAGAAAATGCTTTAGCTGTAGGAATGCTGTTGAGGATGAAATCCATGTTTTATTACATTGTCCGCTGTACACTGAGTTCCGAAATGAGCTGTTTATTGAAGCTGAGCTTATACTAAATGGTTTTCAGAACTTAAATGATATTGAAAAAGTATCTTTTATTTTAGCTAATCCTTCCATAGTCAAGATAAGTGCCAAAACCTGTTATTTGATTTTAAACAAAAGGCGTAGTCTGCTGTACAGTTGATGTAAATATGTATATTGTGTACCATATTTTTTATAAGTGTCCATTTAAATGTAAAAAGCTGTCTGTTATTTACAATACTAACTGCTGTTTTGCCCCGGTGGTGCGGTTGATACCCAATGCTGAGTCCATGATCGGGTCCATGCTGTTTGGACATTGGCTCCGCCACATGTTCCCTGTTATCATGGACTCAGCGTGGGGTATCAGGGAGGATTTACCACTGGGACAGTATACATTTCAACGGACACGATTATCTCTTTTAGTGCAGATTAAAGTTGCAATTTCATTTTATCTGTTGCTCTGGTCCCTGTGCTGCATTTGATATCCCATGCCGTGTCCGGATCCGGCAACATGCTGTGTGAACATTGGTTCCACCGCGTGTTCCCGGTTATCCGGACTCGGTATGGGGTATCAAGGGAAGGTAGCGCATGCAGGGCACTAATTTATGGTACGTTTTAGAGTGATAATGGCTCATAGATAATGCGTGTCGCTTTTTTATCATACTAATTGCTGTTTTGTCTCAGTACTGCATTTAATACTCCAGGCTGAGTCTGGAAGCGTAGACTTGCTGGTTGGATAACCGTCTTCCTTGGCTCAGTGTGGGGTATTTAGGGGATGTAGTGCTGGTGCAGGACACAAGAACAGACACATTTTAGAGCGATCGTCTCTCATAGCTCAATATTGAGTCGCAATTTTACATCTTATATCGATTTTTTTAACTGTGTTTATGTACATGTAAAATTGGTGAGACGTTAATAAAATTATTTTATCTTATCTAGCTGTTTACCGTGGACGTTAAGCAACAAATCAATCAATATATGCGCGGTCAAACACTTTAAATCTCTTTCTCTCTCTCTCTCTCCATTTGCTTCTATAAATTACCTTGGCCTCATAATAAATATTTTACATGTGCATAAATTGGATTATATGCTAATCTGCAATTTGCGATATGCCACCTTAGTACATATCTTACAAATGTTGTATAAATTATGCAAATATCCATATGTCGACTGTGTAGTGAGGTAATTAGCAGACTGCAATATCTCTCAAATACGG
This sequence comes from Ctena decussata, assembly GCA_963989385.1. Lineage (NCBI taxonomy): Eukaryota > Metazoa > Mollusca > Bivalvia > Lucinida > Lucinidae > Ctena > Ctena decussata. The sequence continues at coordinate 110,716 of CAXDIV010000028.1, forward strand.
CGGGAAAATTGACAGCACCATCATTTCTACGCTAGCAACGAGAGATAAAGGACGTACGTTGCGCGGACATAAGTTGTATATTGTACAAATATTTCTTACGGCAGACGTAGACAATTACAAAGGTTCGACATTACGTAAAGATGTGATATGTAATGATAACTTGAGCTGAACTATTAAAATACAATTATATGTTTTCTTGTTTTTGTTGTCGATATAACTGAAGATTATGTATACCCATGAAATGTCTTCTAGTTCTAGGAACTTACTCCTTATTTGACATCTGCTAAACAGTGAAAGAAGGAAGAAATGCAAAGCTAGCGATTCTAAGTCGTATGTTGTTTATAAGCTATTATAAGCAATGACTTATAATTGCTAAAAAAATAATAATAATAAATTATAAGCAACAATTACCATCATACATGTTGCAATTATTACTAGCTTAAAGGTGCTTACAGATGGTTCTCCTTAAGCTTTTAAGGAGTCCTTAAAAATGCTTAAAAGAGGAAATATCAAGCAGTGATAAGCTGCGTGTTTTGCCGCTTATTGTTCAGATTTAAAGACTTTTAAGCAGGTGCTTAAAATCACTAAAAAGGTATGTCACTAAGTTGTTACAAACCTGCTTAAATGCGACTTAAAACTACTTCTTCAGCAGTTTTACGCTGCTTATTTATATTTTTACGTCACATTTAATGTACATTTACGCAGACTTATAGGTGCTTATAGATGCACGTTTCCCCTGTGTAACCGTGTAAATTGTAAGTATTGGGACAAACAGGTCTGAGCAAACAGCGCAGACCCAATTCAGACTGCTCATGAAGGAGCAGTCTGAACTGGGATTGCATGTTTGCCATGCCATCTGTACCTTTTAGACGGTGTCAGAGATTAGCCCGACCCGCTTGCCTATAAGTCTATCGATGCGGAGGCGCGTCAACGCAGGAACGATTTGATCTTCTGGGGGATCCCCGAGATATTAAATGAAGACTGTATGGCAGTCATAAAGGAGTTTCTATGTGAAAGATTCAGTTTAGATCCGGATGCTATATGTATACAGCGTGCCCACCGTATCGGTCGGTATAAGCAAGAGCGACGTAATATAGGAAATCGTCAGGCAGCTGTGCGCCATAGGCCCCTCATAGTCGCATTCAGGGACTATCAGGATTGTGAGTTGATTTTGTCCAACGCATCTAATCTTAAGGACACAGCATTTGGGGTCAGCAGGGATTATCCCCAAGAACTGATTAATGCCAGAAAACCCCTTCGTGCGGAGATGAAAACACTGAAATCCAAATTTTCTCGAGCCAAGATTTCGATACAATATCCAGCTAGACTAATTATAGACGGTCGTGTACACCAGGATATGTTTCCTCGTTGGCGGGAGTATATGAAATGCGATAGGCTAAACAATGAGGACAGTGGTAAAGTTCGAGTACATGACTCGAGTGTTCAGGACAATGACCTTAGTCATGCGCAGTCCTCGGAGCATATCTCGGTCTTTATGGACACTGAGGCTTACCCTAGTTCCGGGCGTGAAATTGAAGGCGACGTCGCTAGCGGATCAACATCGAATGTAAACATCCCACGTACAATGAGCAGTTTACCTACTCGCGAAGTTCGCAGTAATAAACCAGCTTCCATTTTCAACCGAAGCCGTACGGAGACCCCTATACCGGAAGCAGAGCCGAATGCAACCACGGGAGTACATCCCGACGTGTCAGCAAATGAGGACAGAGACCCTCCGCCTGAACGGCAGTTTACTGACATTAAATAGAACTCTGCGGAGTGTTCAAAACGCATCCGAGCTATTTCTACACAGAAAAACAAAATTCCTTATTCAGTTACTGTCCCTTCTACAGTTAATCATTCTCAGTTGAAAACATTGAATATTGCCTCACTTAATGTTTGTGGGTTGAGGCATAGGATTTTATATCCAGATTTCTGTGACTTAGTTTCCAAATACGACATATTTTGTGTCAGTGAGACTAAACTGGACACCTTTGATATTATAGATATACCATGTTTTGTTTTGTTTCTCAAGTGCGCAAGCAGAAGTATGTTAGAAAAAGCGGTGGCATTGGCGTGTTCATAAATAAGTCAATTTCTAATCAAGTAACAGTTCTTGATTCAGAATCTGATTATGTCTTGTGGTTAAAGATTAGCAAGGCTACTTTCCAGAACAATGAAGATTTATATTTAGGTGCAGTGTATGTCCCACTGCACGATTCTAGATTTATTACTGCGGATGAAATGTCCTTATTTGAGGTCGAGATAGCCAATATGGCCATTTCTCATAAAAACGTCCTGCTCATGGGCGATTTTAACGCAAGGACTCACAATAAGCCTGATTTTATTGACGCAGATGATTTTTTCAGTAAACATTTTGAATATGATGATAATTTGTTAGAGGTTTGCAATATTTCAAATACTTTGGATAAATACGGTTTCGCACGAGAACGCACTTCACATGATTCAGTAGTCAATCAAGAAGGAAATATTTTGCTTGATATATGTAAAAGCAACAATCTCTTTATATTGAATGGAAGGTTCGGTGATGATAAATTAAAAGGAGCCATGACTTTTAGAAACTGCTCAGTAATAGATTATTCCATTGTTTCACACCAATTACTAAAGCACGTACAAGACTTTAGCGTAACCGAACTCGACCCCATATTTACAAATGGACATTCGCTTATATATACGTCGTTTAAACATAAAAACATAAGTATGTCAAATAATACGAAGTCTATAACAGATAAGCATAGCCCTCAAAGGCCCAAGTGGACGCAGGAAAATAAAATAGAGTTTTTAAATAATATTAATAAAGATAAAATAAATGGACTTTGCAACCAAATACAAGCTGCTAGAGCAAATATAAATTCAGTGACTAAAGAAATGATAACGGATATATGCAATCAAATTTCGAATATATTTATGGAATTCGAGAGTCTGACTAACCAACATAGATATAATTCAACTATAAATTCAAGAAGTGAGAATAATAATAATAAACGGTGGTTTGGATACCAGTGTCAAAGCGCACGAAGGAAGTATCATTTAGCAAAGAAAATTCATAGTAAATACCCGACACAAATGGCAAAGTCAAATCTAAATCAGGCAAGTAAATTTTATAAAAGTAAGATGAACTTCTATATAAATAAACATAATCGCGAAACTCAAAAGAAACTTAGAAATCTACAAAGTAAAAACCCAAAAGAGTACTGGAAGATTCTAAATTCTCTTAATACCAAAACCGAAAGCACTGATATAAACCTAGATTCCCTATACACATTTTTCAAAGAATTAAATGAAGATAAGACAAACGACGTGAATCTTAATGTGGATGAAATAGATATACATATTGACCAAGATGGTGACGAAATCTTGAATTCCTTTATAAATGAAACCGAAATAACGAAATGCATTAAGTCCTTGAAAAATAATAAAGCTTGTTCCAATGATAAAATCATCAATGAATATATCAAAAATACTTCTGATGTCATGACGCCTTTGTACGTTGAATTCTTTAATATTGTTTTCGATACAGGTATTTTGCCAGACTCTTGGCTTGAAGGCGTGATTAAACCAATATTTAAACGCAAAGGCGATCCTCTTAAACCGGAAAATTACAGACCGATAACTATTCTTAGCTGCTTCGGCAAATTATTCACCTCAGTTTTAAATTCAAGACTTGAAAAATTCCTCGAACAAAATGATATTATAAATGAAAACCAAGCGGGATTTAGGGCCGGATATTCAAAAACAGACCATATTTTTGTACTACATGCATTGATAGAATTACTTAAAACAAAGAAAAAGAAACTTTTTTGCACTTTCGTCGATTTTAGTAAAGCTTTTGACTCTGTTTGGCGGGTGGGTTTATGGATAAAACTACTAAGCAACGATATCAATGGTAAAATATTTCGTTTAATATATAATATGTATCAAATAATAAAATCCTGTGTATCTTTAGATGGTGAAAACTCTAGTTTCTTTCAAAGCCTTAGAGGCGTCCGGCAGGGGGGAAATATATCACCTGTTCTATTTTCTATTTTCCTTAATGATCTTGAGTCCTTCCTAAGCAATCATAATTGTACCGGTATAAATATGAATTTTAATTACAACGATCTAACTGTGTTTCTAAAGATATTTGTGTTAGTCGAGGTGCCAAGGCGAAAACCCGAAAAAATAGTCCGCACAAATGTTTGATGCAGATTCTTATTATTTAGGATGTCCTTAACAAGAAACTAAATGATGCCACCTTGGCATCATTGGGGAAATTAAAATATTCAAGATGGCGTCCAAGATGGCTGCCAAGGGATAAAATTCATATCTTCTTAAATATACGGGCTAGAAACATACTTTTGGTGGCTACCTATAGGTTTTTGAGGTCGAGGAATCGATTAAGCATGCTAAAAATTAATTCAGACATATCAGTTACAAAATGGCGGACAAGATGGCCGCCAAAACATAAACATCTCTATATCTTCTTTAGTATACGGGCTAGAAACATAATTTTGGTGTCTACATGTGGGTTTGGGGGGCCAAGGAATTGGTTTAACATGTTAAAATTGACTTAAAAGCAAACCGGTTACACAAAATGGCGGACAAGATGGCAGACAAAGCAACGGTCACGGCACTAATTGTCGGAGAAAAACACTTTCCGATAGCAGAATTCTGGTTTGTGTATTAGAAACCCGGATTTAGCATGTGTAAGATTGATAAATATAAAAATGAAGTTATGAAAGTCCCATTCTAACAGTGTTTTAACAAGAGGGCCAAGATGGTTCACAAGAACCTAGTGCAGGCAAGGGCAGATAACCCGTTGACAAAGCTTTAGTCATTACAGAAAGCTATTGTTACGAGTAATTAACAATCTAAAGTTTACAAGAAATGTGTTAGGGTAACTCGCCCTTAAGTCGAACTTGCCCTTAAGTCGAACAAATTAAACCGATAACAATAATATTTCAGCTTGGTGGGTCATTACCTGTTAAGAAACCAAACGTTACCTTAATCTGTGAACAATATGCATAAAATACTCCTAAGTATGAAACAGGCATTATTATACGACTAGCTGTCGTCGCAACGCATCCCTCTCGAGCTGTTTCTAAATTTCATAATTTTGATTTTTATAAATTTTGTAAAATACTTAATATTATGTAGCAAAAAGAGTCCTAGTTTACGAAATTTAACATTTTTGTTAAACTAATCCATGGCTTCTCAGTGCTCTAAAAGATAACTATTTATTGGTCAAAATAAGTAAAATCAACAAAAGTTTTAACAATTAATACAAACCTATGCTTTGTCATTGAGTCGAACACCGATTCGCCCTGAAGTCGAACACGGGCATATAGTTTCAGAGACGGTTTACTCACTGTATCACTAGCAAATACATACAGTCACAGACTAAATGCACAAACATATCTTCCTCTTTTCTTTTATGCACGCAATAAGGGCCGACGCTTATCATAAATGAAATATCACACATGGTAACTAAGCCCTTAAACGAATGTTTTTCTACATGCACCAGGATTCACAGGGTGGATTTATCTGCATTTACGTACATTGCTGTGTGTCTCATTATCTCCAAAAGGGTATTTCAATTTGACATCAAACAAATATGATTTAAAAATATGTAATTTAAAAATGCGGATTTTCTGGATATCACAGACCCTACATGAGGTTGTCCTATAATGGCTGAATCAGTATATTTGTTCGAGTCAGGGGCAAGTCTGTTCGACTTAAGGGCTAATTAGGGTAGGTGAATAAACCCCCTTATTATTCCCTTATTTCACGAAGTATGGCTAAACGGTTGCAGCTTTTTGGCGCTTGGAAAGCTGCGCTAGCTTTTGCATGATCCAAGCACGATGTGGGCCAACAGCCAGGGTCTGTAAGCGCGAGACGATACGAAAGGTGTTCGACTCAAGGGCGAACTATCCTATATTCTATTATCTGTTTTACTTTCTTCAATTAAAATTCAGGTTAAGAAACTCTGATATATTTGTTGGTTGCCTGCGTCGTTTAAATTACAGCTCATGGTCGGCAATCAATGAGTGGTGTGAGTGTTGGAGGTTCGTGCCATGGCACAGCCAGATTTTTAGCATCTGGGCGGTATGGAAAATTTACAAAATATTTGTTGGTTGCTTGCGTCCAAAATTATAGCTCATGGTCGGCACTAGTGGTGTGAGTGTCACAGGTTCGTGCCATGCCACAGTCAGATTTTTAGCATCTGGCCGGTATGGCAAATTTACAAGTCAGAAAAGATCATACTTACTTCAAAGCAGTAACAAATTTTGTAAACAGCTTTTGATTTTTTTGTGTTTTCCCAATTCTTTCAAGTATAAAGGAGACAGTACTGCCCATGGTTATAGACAGTTGACTACAAATTGTATGTGCATATTTGAAATGTTTTAGCTTCAAAAGTGCATAATTGTCATGCCAATTTGTGCAAGTATTCTTACCTGACTAAATCTTCCGAGCAGTGCTACGGGAAAGTTAATAGCATTAACTGACTTCATAGACCGAGCAATGCTACGGGAAAGTTAAGAGCATAAACTGGCTTCATAGACCCGTCAGCTTAGATCACCATAACATTCAAACAGATTCTTCTCCAAAGCTGCTAGGCCGTCAAAATCACTTTTGGGGCTACTAGAGTAGTTAGCTTAAGTACAGAAAACAGGGGGTATGAATCCTATCTCTGACAACAACTGAAAAAGGCTATCTGTCGACTTAGCAAAAAATATGTACTCGTACCGGACTAGAATCAAGGATGGGCAAAAGGATAGATTTAGCCCGACCTTTCATAAAAGCGCTATGCCAAAGACACAGTGATAATCTAACAACCCATTGCTCCAACGACGCAAAGGCTACTGGGATAATTTGATATATAGCTATACTTCCATTTGTTTGAGAGAACGAAAACTGGTATGAATGCTTGCGGCCCAAGATGTCACCGTTTCATCTAAAAAGTCCTCTTCTCCTGAACCACTGAAGTACACATAAGTTGGTATTCTCATGTAATATTTCACATCCCTCAAAAGTTTTAAATATGTAAACGTTGGGTCACGTATGCCCCCAAACTCGAGGTACGTACTTTATAGAAACTGAACAAATGACTTTGCATGTGGAAAAGAAAAGGTAGATCTACAAGTAGAGTTAGAACCATCTCTGAAAGAGATTTTCCAAAATTACAATACAGTTTCCTGGCAGATTAAAACTGTGTCGCCAAAAGTTGTTTATTCCCGCTTCTAGCCCATACGCTAACTAACCGTATGCTATTAGCGTAACGCTGAGATAATGTCAGCATACAATCAAAGACATGAAAGTGATTTTTATTAAGCTCCTGACAAAAGATCAAAGTAAAGATATTTTTATCTGTTACGACTGGAATTTTATCCTTTTTGGTTATTTACCCCTGCTAAAAGGCTAATATACAGAAAAAGAAGTAAATCTATAAAGTCAGGGGACAAAAGGATTTTTCTTATAAAACTTAAATTCAGCTAAGTAAGCAATCAAAGTAAAAAAAAACCTTTGTGCCAAGATCAAAATTCTGCCCACTGCTAGGCCATTCGGGGTTCTTCTGGTGCTTTTCGTTTGCTCCAGGATTTCATCGGTGTTGTTTCGGAGGGATCTCCAGGTGTCGCAATAGTTGTTTCTGTCGAGTCAACATTTTTGATTCATCACAGGTTTTATCCGTGATTGATTTGCTATCTGTGATGATTCATTGATGGGTTGGGTACCCTTCATGCAGACCAAATGTTAACTAAATGTTTTGAACCACTGCAGAAGCAGAAGGCATGGGTTTGGACCAAGTAAAACTAGTTAACTTCCCTTTTGGTTCCTCAATGTTACGTGTTCTTGTGTCCGCCTGTCTGTGGTCTTCTAGCAATATGGTTACCTTATAGCTGCCCAGTTTGCTTTCTGGTTTATCCTATTTGAAACACTGATAAAATAGGTATAATAAATGTTACTGTTGTTTTCAATTGGGGTAACTGAATGTCTGAGAAAGGGCTGTTCATTCAATTTACTGTGCTTGTCTTTCGCGAATATTTGTCATTTTTGTATTTTGATTTTGAGGGAATGTGGGGTCTAATTGTATTAGTTCTTGATCTCTGTCTATCATTTTACTTCACCAAAAAGTACATGCATGGAATTATGAACATAAAAAAGCCATTAAAAACGACATTCTTAAAATAATAATGAATTACCGAGATGTCAATGTCTTCCTGTTGCGACTGAAATTTTCTAAACGGGCTGTCTGCCCATACCTGGACTGGGCTCTTATGGATCATCATGGCCTCCTTGGTAGTGACACTATCAGATGCAAAATGAGGTCTTTATGACTTCGTCTTTTTCAAAAAATTCATGGATCTTAAAATTTCAAAATTCCGGGTTAAAAAACTTTCTAAAGCCTGAATTCTGCTATCAAAAAGTGCATTTCTTAAGACATTCAGCTCCGTAATCGATGCTTCGTCCGCCATTTTGTCCGCCAGTTTGTGTAAGTCGGTGCCTTAAAGTAAATTCTAACATGCTTAATGAATTCCTTGACCCCGAAAACCTATAGGCAAACACCAAAATCATGTTTCTAGCCCGTATACTAAAGAAGATATGGAGATTTTTATGCTTTGGCGGCCATCTTGTCCGCCATTTTGTAACTGATTGTCTGAAATAATTTTTGACATTCTTAATCGATTCTTCGACCTCGAAAACCTATATGTAGTCACCAAAAGTATGTTTCTAGCCTACATACTTTAGAAGATAGTGAGGATTTTATCCCTTGGAAGCCATCTTGGACGCCATCTTGAATATTTTAATTTCCCCAATGATGCCAAGGTGGCATCATTCAGTTTCAGTGTACGGACATGTTGGTGAACACATTTGTGCAAAAACATTTTGTGCGGACTATTTTTTGGGGTTGCACCCAAAATCTCCATTTGGCAACCAGACTATGTTACTCTATGCTGCCGATACTATTATATTTGGTATGGATGAAAAGAATTTTCAAGATAATTTAAATGTATTTTTCGAATACTCAGAATTTTGGAAATTAGATATAGATTTTTCAAAAACCGAAGTAATGATTTTTGGAACAAGAAATGATGACAGATTTGAATTTAAATTAGGAAATAATGTCTTGTCTATATGTAAGGAGTTTAAATATTTAGGTGTTGTTTTTAGTAAAAGTAGGAGTTTTTATAAAGCTATAAAAATAATGTAGACCAGGCTAGAAAAGCTATGCACTTGCTTTATAAAAGAATAAGAAATTTAAAGCTGCCCATTGATTTGCAAATTCAGTTATTTGATCATACGATAGAACATGTACCAAATCTTGTTGTATGGCAGTGAAGTTTGGGGATTTCAAAATACTCAAATCATCGAAAACCTCCATAATGAATTTTTACGAAATATACTTAATTTAAGAAAAAGCACTCCTATTTACATGCTGCACGCTGAACTTGGAAGATGGCCATTACAAATAAATATTAAAAAACGCATGATAGGATATTGGATTTCTATTATTAATGGTAAACAATCTAAACTTTCAAAACTTCTTTATACTATTTTGTTAAATGAATTTAATGCAGGGATTTATGAACATAAATGGATTAAGTGCATAAAAGAGAAACTGATTTCAGTGGGAAAATATAACTTGCTTGCTTCAGAATTCATTAATAACCCAAAGGCTGTTAAATTTTCTATATGTCGAACTTTGTCTGATTTATATATTCAAGATTGGAATGTTAGAATTTCTGAGTCATCTAAAGGTAAAAATTATTCCGTTTTTAAAAATAGTATCTCTTTGGAACCATATCTAGTTCATTTACCAAGAAGCACTTATTTTCCTCTCTGTAAATTTAGAACAGCTAACCACAAACTCCCCATCGAAACTGGAAGATGGGAAAACATACCCATAAATGAAAGAAGGTGCATTTTATGTAATCTCGACATAGGGGATGAATTTCATTACTTGCTTAAATGCCCATACTTTACTTTAGAAAGAATTAAATACTTAAAACCATATTTCTATACCCGTCCAAATATGATAAAATTTAACACATTACTGTCTACAAAAAATATAGGCGCTCTAAATAAGTTGTCAAAATATGTCGACATTATAATGAAAACATTCGCATAATCCTACCTTTTAATAGTTTTGCAAAGCTTATTAGTACGTTGTTATATAAATGTCGTCTAAAATTATATAACCGTATATCTCTACTTAATTGTATACTCAACAGCAAAAGAAACGCATATTTCTAGTGTCTTGTTCTGCATCATTAAATGCAATGATATTTTACTTGTAATCTAATACTGGGATTTGCCTATACCCGGCCATAAGTTCTGCAGCATTTTCTTGTCACAGTGCAATCCTTTGAAAAAAATATTTAGATTTTTGTCAAAAAGGCAAAAATCACGAAATTCTGGCTCACAGTGGCACAAAATAAATTATCAATACGATTTTGCTGCACGTGAGTTCAGCATGATGTACCCAACTGGAAAACGGTATAAAACGGTTTAAAACTTGATTTATACACAGTTTAATCGATCATGCAAAAATCTGCATTTTCCAAAGTTTTTTCGAATTTTTTGAAAATCGTCTGAATCGTCAAATTATAAGAAAATGCTGGTAATTTGGGATTCAAAATGAGTAATGCTATTCGTAAAGGACCCATTCAAAACAAATTTTGGTTTTAGATGAGCACGTATTTTGCTCACTTCCGGTTTGAGTTACGAAATTTAAAAGCCGATGAAAGTGTTTTTTTCTGGAAAAATATTGTCTTCCCATTCGCTTACCGTAGACTGCTCTCTATGATAAAGATGCTGTATGATTTTCATTCAATTTTGCCCAGTGAGTTCAAGGATGCATCGCCCAAAAGTTCCATCTGTAGTTGCATTATTGGAAGGACGTACAGAGTTACTTCCCTTTGTTACACACTCCATTTATTACTGACCACTTACCCTTTTATTTAACCCGAATTGGAATCCATTTCCAATTCGTTTTGCTGAAAAATCCACAAACTTTTCTTTTGCTATCGCAAAACATGCCCACTTTACGGGATTTGCTCAAAGGGGCAAAACTTTGTTTATAACCAGTAACCAATGTTGAAAATTCTTGATGACGTTTCTGAGACATTGTAGCATCTTAGATAAAGGGGGTATCAGTTTTTGAGCCTGGCACAACTCAGTTAAGGACAATGAGTTTACTGATCAGTATTTGTGAATTTTGAGATTGACCCATTCGATGTTTACGCCTTTGTTCCGCATGAATAAACCAATAAAATTTCAATAAGTTTGCGACAAAGTGTAGTCCATGCATTGATAATATCTTCCCTGTTTTGCCAATTTCAGCAGATTTTTATTTTGACATAAAAACACCAAAAAGAAAAATATGCGTTATTTTTGCTTTTGAGTATATATTTGTACAGGTCATAAGAATCTTTCCATGATAGTATTTTGTTCACTCCAATTAGTAACAGATAGTATTTATTTGCAGTGTCAAACATATTTCCAAATCATAGGCTGAGCTCAGTCGATGATGTCAGAAATCAAATTGTTGGGTTAGTCTTCTCCAGTGAGACTTCCCCGACACCTCTGTGAAAAGAGGTGTCGGGGATATGTCATTGAAGAAATGGAATTTTGTTATTAACTTTGAAGAATTTCTGACATTTTCGCTTGATTCCGACTTGTTTCTAATATTGCAGGTTACTGGTTTGCATTTACAACCGCAAATTCTGCCATGTCCGCCTTTCGCGCTTAACAATTTGATAGTATATGTTTGACATCACATTGTAGATGTTAGATGTATAACCATATGTTCTCTTATGCCACCTGCGTGTGGCCTGAGAATTATTTCCATTGAATAAAGTTCTGTTCTGTTCTGTTCTATAAGTCCAAGGTACTGTCGAACTGAACATGTAAAAATAGTATCTGTGACCTTGACCTTCGCCAAGATAGATGACAAGTTATTTTTATACTAAAAATTTGTGTGAAATTATTTAAAATCGGTCTACAGATGACGGAGCCAGAGCAATGATTTTTTTTTCTAAATATAGCAACTTTGACCCTGACCTTGGCCTTAAAATGCTGAAATGCAAATTTATCCAACATATTGTCATTCTAAACATTTTTGTGAATTTATAAAAATCGCCCATGAAGAAAGCGCTAGAACGACGACAAAGTTTTTCTTAAAATAGCAAGTGTGACCTAGATCTTGGCCCTAGAACTTTTCTTAGGTATTGTCAACTTATATCAAAATCGGTTCATATATGAAAACTCTAGAGCAATGACAAAGTTTATTTCTGAAAATAGCCATTGTGACCTTGACCTTGAGTGCTGATAGGGCAACCGTTTTGCAAGATATTGTCATACTTATCATATGTATGACATAATATTAAATTCGGCCCAAAAATGAAGGTGCTGGAATGATGATAACGTTTTTCTAACAACAGCAACTGTGACTTTGACCGTGTCCTCAGAACGCTGAAACGAAAACTTGTCCAAGATATTATCAAACTAAACGTTAGTGTGAAGAAAAATGAAAATTAGTCTGTAAATGAAGGCGTTAGAGCGTGACAAAGTTTTTTTTCTTCTAAAAACAGCCACTGTGACTTTGACCTTAGCTTTATAACGCTGAAACGCAAACTTATCCAAGGTAGTGCCATACTAATCATTTGTGTAAAGTTAAATCAGAATCTGTGTATATGAATCCCGGCGCTAGAGCAATGACAAAGTTTTTTTTCTTCTAAAAATAGCCATTGTGACCTTGACCTTTACTGAACTCGAACCTGATTAAAGGCCCCATTGCTCTATCAGCATGAAATAGTTTATCGTGAAATATCGCTGCAAGCTTCTCACTACAGTTTCTTCATTGTATATGATCGTGATTGGCCGGCTTTGAAAAATTAAAACGTCCCTGAACTTCGCAAAAAAAAACGATTTGAAAAATATCTAGGTCATTGTAGTTGGCAACTAAAATGACCTATTTTCGGTTTCACAAGTTTCATTACTTGATAAAAATACAAGGTACAGAAGGTAACAATACAAGGTACAGGAGGAAAAAATACAATGTACAGTCGTTTAATAGTTGATAAAAATACAACGCGAGACTCTCATTCCTTGTCTCGTAGTTGTGTGAGTTAATTGCCCAACGGGGAACCAGAAACGAAAATCGTATTCTTACGTAGAGACTCGAACTTATACCTTATTCCTTCTTTTTTAGCCATTTATAGGACACAAAAAGCACAATAGCCGACATATAATCATCAATTCTGAAGGCTGTACCAGTTTTATAAGGATTTGTGCTTCGACGATTTTTACCGTCGGTAGGACTATGGTAGACTTTAGATAGTGTTACACTCAATATTTGTAAGTATCACAATCGGTCCAAATTAAGGTGTTAGTGTGCTGACATTTTCCTAAAAATTCAAAATTTTTCTAAACTTTTTTTTTTTATAAAAATGGTCAATAACACCTTGACATTAACCCATTTAAGTTATTGTGATACTAAACATTTTATGAAGTTAAATAAAAATGGTCCAAAACTGAAAGCGCTAGAGCGATGACAAACTTAAAAAAAATAGCCACCGTGTCCATGACCTTGACCCTACCACCCCGAAACGCTCTCTTATTCGAGGTATTGTCATACTTGATACGTGTGTGAAATCAAAATCGGCTGATAATGAGGTAGCTAGAGCGATGGCAAAAGGTGAACACACGTACGTACGTATGGGACAGACCCTATATTTCCCCCACAACTTCCTTGTGTGAGGGAATAAGTGTCTACAATAATATTTTGTTTCAGGTATATGGGTACACCTCCCTGTTTTCATGCATGATAATTCCATGCAGCATATGAAATTGACACCTAATGATGTGCATGAAATGCCAATTAAATTTCATTTTACTGGTTCATTTAGTTTCAAATCACGTTGAGCCGCGACATGACAAAACCAACAAAGTCGCATTTGCGCCCAACGAAGACTCAGATCAGCCTGGGCACCCACCCCTTCTGACCAGAGTCTTTGCGGTGAGCTAAAAGGATAGGTAAGGGACTAAGCTACCTTCATGCGGACAGCAAAGACTCTGATCAGACTGGGCGGATGCCCAAGATGATCTGAGTCTTCGGTGGGCGCTCATGCCACTTTGTTGGTTTTATCGTGTCGCGGCTTAAATTATCTTCTGTGCATGTAACCATTTAAATACTCAAGACCTTCTAGTCTTAAATCCATGCTAAGATCACATTGCATTTCTCTTGCAAAGCTGTTATTTCTGTCTCTAAACTTTCACGCAACCTTTCGAAGTTCCATTCTCCGCTCATCTTATTCTCTCTGCATTTGCATTTCATCTCTTTCGTCAGAAACGATGTCGTTACGTAAAATGACCATTTTACATATTGAAGGGATCCATTCTAAATCAATGTAGCAAAATGTTTTATGTTTTTTGTAATGTAACTCGGTTCTGCTTAAGTCCTCACTATTCACTGATGAGAATATCGACAGGCCGTCCAAAGAAGCTTAAACGTTTCACAGGTTTCTGTATTTTGGAGTCATTTTCTACCGACTTGGTAACATGCCACATTTGACATTTAAGAGTGTTTTTGACGTAAAAGGCAAATTCTGCAGTAAGAAATGGTTTTATGTTGATGAAAACATATCAGTTCAATTTTCTATGACAGTGTTTCCGTAGGAAAATACCAGCGGCCATCACAAAAGGTAAATACGTGAATCAGTTATTCGCTGCTATCGTTAAATTGCAAAGATTTTTTCCATTCACTACCGTGCCGATGGTAGTGTTTTCATTTCTACTCTTTCATGTGCTCGTCCATCTCTTTCATCTCTTTCTTGTCCAGGTCTCTCCCTAGCACTGGCTTCGTTCATTCGTTCTTCTTTATCTGTTCATTTTCTTCTTTGTTTTAATCCGAACTGTTAACCTTATTTTGTATGTAAGGTCTTTCTAAATCTTGAATACCTTCAGCGATACGATTACCTATGATAACGACACGAGAAAACCAACAAACGTAGCTATGCACCCAGCGCAGACTCAGATCAGCCTGGGCATCCGCCCAGTCTGATCAGAGTCTTTGCTGTCCGCATGAAGGTAGCTAAAACTCTAAGCTACCTTCACGCGGACAGCGAAGACTGATTTGAGTCTTCGCTGGGCGCACAACCACTTTGTTAGTTTTCTCGTGTCGCGGCTCATTATTATAAGTTTTAAAGGCCCCATTGCTCTATCAGCATGAAAATTTTTATCATGAGGTATCGCGGCAAGCTTCTCACTATAGTTTTGTTATTGTAAATGACCGGGATTAGCCAGCTTTAAAATAATAAAACATCCTTCAGTTTCACATAAAAAGGATTTGAAAACGTATTTGGGTCATTTTAGTTGGCATCTAAAATGACCTACTTTCGATTTCATAAAATGGTAAAAATACAATGTACAATGTGGAGTCCCAATCACTATCCCGCCTATGTTTATATTGCATTGCTAGACGGGAAACCAGAACAGGAAACTGTATTTTGTGTAGCGAATTGTTGTTTTTCAAACACTTGTTTTCTCTACTTTTTGCCAATTATATGACTCAATATATGCACAGCAACCCACATTTTATTACCAAACGTGAAGGTTGAACAGGTTTTTACAATGATTAGAGTTTGGGCAAATTACGCGTTACAGCTGCAGTACAACCGGCAATTTTTTGCAGACAGTTACATGCCTCTTGTACAGCCTTCTAACTGCCAAGCAGACAAGAATGAAGCTTCACACACACACACACACACACACACACGCACACACACACACACACACACACACACAATTTTATCGAATATAATTCCCTATGTTCCGTACCAAACTATGTCACGTGCCAAACTGTCGTTGCTTGGGTCAGTTATACATTATCTGGGTGACATTCTGAGTGTGGCTAGGAATCAGTCGTTTTACTTTAACAAATGGAGTGTATAGAACAAAAATATACTATCCACAATAAATATAGCAATTTTTTGTATGTGTCAGATCCACCATATTAGGCTTTTATTGTCACTTTACTGCATTAAGATACAAAGGCCGATCGTTCGAGATGGACTGCCTGGTAACAAATTCAAGATTGTACAATTGTAGCGTTTGAACTACCAGTCAGTTTTTATGACCATTGTATCTGAAGGACATTTTTGATCATGTACAAAAGCCAAAACCATAATGAGGCGGCTGGTTTGCTGTTAAAATAAAAGAAAACGCTCTAAAACATTTGCATATGCTACGAGTGTGAGGTTTACAAAGTTCGAAAATTTGACGTTTTCCCTTGTTTTTACGTTATCTTCTTAAAAAGTTGTTTCTCATCGGTATTTCTTGAATCCCTGTCGAGTGTATGATTGTTTAGTATCTACCAATATGATAACGTAAACAATTCAGAAAGAAAATTCTTCCCGGTTACTGAGCAAAAGTCAAAAGTCTCAGACTAACGTCATCATTTTCTCACAGTTACGTTACACTTCAACGAAGAAACTTCACAATTAAACTAATCATGGTGTGACTAGTCATTGAGACGTCATGTCTCCGCTGGGAAGATACGATGGATGTGCAAGTTTTGTTGTATCACAGAAGAAACACAGTCCTGGTTTCGAGGTTATAAAACTTGAGAATAATCTCAAACTCAAAATAAAGCACACTGATTGAGCACATGCTCGGAAGCAGTCAATCAGTGTGCTTTATTTTCAGTTTGAGAATGTACTCAAGTTTTATAACCTCCGGGCCTGGTTAAAATGTCCATGTGCAGAGACACTACAAAAGGCACCGAAGACTTGTTTGAATAGGCTAGACCAAGATCAGTGTGTAACTAGATAAAATAACCGTAAAGAACCGTAAAGAAGCAAATTTGTAAAAACAGTCACTGACTGGGTATGACACCAAAGAAGCAAATTTGTAAAAACAATCACTGACTGGGTGTGACACCAAAGAAGCAAATTTGTAGAAACAATCACTGACTGGGTATGACACCAAAGAAGCAAATTTGTAAAAACAATCACTGACTGGGTATGACACCAAAGAAGCAAATTTGTAAAAACAATCACTGACTGGGTATGACACCAAAGAAGCAAATTTGTAGAAACAATCACTGACTGGGTGTGACACCAAAGAAGCAAATTTGTAAAAACAATCACTGACTGGGTGTGACACCAAAGAAGCAAATTTGTAAAAACAATCACTGACTGGGTATGACACCAAAGAAGCAAATTTGTAAAAACAATCACTGACTGGGTATGACACCAAAGAAGCAAATTTGTAAAAACAATCACTGACTGGGTATGACACCAAAGAAGCAAATTTGTAAAAACAATCACTGACTGGGTGTTATACCCAGTCAGTGATTGTTATCCCCCGCCGAAGGCGGAGGGATATAGGTTTCTCCATGTCCGTCCGTCCGTCTGTCTGTCCGTCCTTCCTTCCTTCCGTCCGTCCCTCCGTCCGTCTGTCCGTCCGGAGCCATAACTAAGTGACCACTAAACGAAATTTCATGAAACTTAAAATAAATATATATCACTATAACTCGCTGATGCACGTCAAGTTTCATCAGACTGGCTTCAGTAATGCATGAGTTATTGCCCTTGAATTGTTTTAAAATCAATAAAATCAGCCATAACTAAGTAACCACTGGACGGAATTTCATGAAACTTAAAATAAATATGTATCACTATATTCTGCTGATGCATGTCACGTTTCATCAGACTGGCTTCAGGGATGCATGAGTTATTGCTCTTTAATTGACACAAAACAATAAAATGAGCCATAACTAAGTAACCAATGATCAAAACTTCATGAAACTAAAACTTAATGTATCACCTTCGGCGGGGGGATATAGGTTTCTCCATGTCCGTCCGTCCTTCTGTCCGTCCTTCCTTCCGTCCGTCCCTCCGTCCGCCTGTCTGTCCGGAGCCATAACTAAGTGACCACTGGACTGAATTTCATGAAACTAAAAATAAATATATATCACTATAACTCGCTGATGCACGTCAAGTTTCATCAGACTGGCTTCAGTAATGCATGAGTTATTGCCCTTGAATTGTTTTAAAATCAATAAAATCAGCCATAACTAAGTAACCACTGGACGGAATTTCATGAAACTTAAAATAAATATGTATCACTATATTCTGCTGATGCATGTCACGTTTCATCAGACTGGCTTTAGGGATGCATGAGTTATTGCCGTTTAATTGACACAAAACAATAAATTGAGCCATAACTAAGTAACCAATTATCAAAACTTCATGAAACTAAAACTTAATGTATCACCATAAGGTGGTTATGCACATAAAGTTTCATCAGAATGGCATCAGAAATTCATGAGTTATTGCCCTTGAATGAATTTAAAATTGACACATTCAGCCATAACTAAGTAATCAATGAATAGAATTCAATGAAACTTATTAAATACCCATCACCATAACACATTGTGACATCTTAAGTTTTGTCGAATTTTCTTCGGTTAGCAATGAGTTATTGCCCTTGATTTGGTTTAAACTCAACAAATTGAGTCATAATTAAGTAACCAATGAATGGAATTTCATGAAACTTCAAATAATTATGTATTGTCTTGACAGAGCAATACACATTAAGTTTGATCATAATTGCATCAGTAGTGCATGATTTAATGCCCTTGCATTGATATAAACTCCACATACATGTATTAGCCATAACTTAGATACTTGACTGAACAAAATTTCTTGAAACTGAATTAAAAATGTATCATCATAGTGCAGTGATGCTGAGGCAAGTGTTTAAGAACAGCTTCAGCTTATGCCTCACTTAAGCCAGAGTAATAGTCCTTGATTTGATTTACAGTCCACAAGTTCAGCCCAGTGAACGAATTTATATGAAACTTAAAATAAACCATAATAAACGAATCAGGGCCACTTCGGTTGGGGGATATAAATTCACCAAATTTGCTTGTTTTTACAAATTTGCTTCTTTGCATCCTGGGACCCACTAGGCCAGAAATCTTTGCATTCCAAGCTAAAGGTTGTGCATAGATTCGTTGATTATAAAAATTGTGCAACCCAATTCTTGCATTTTCAAGACCCATTCAAAGATGCCGGTTTGTAAATAACCTCTCAGGTACCGAGTTTAGATACCCGGTGATGTTTACCAATTCATCTCAACGAGTCTCAGGACCCGCAAGGCAAGGAATCTATGCATCCCAATCTCAGGTTTCTTCAACCCTTCCTAGACATGCTGATAAAAACAACTGTACAGCCAAATCCCTTCAGTATCATATAAGCCAGATATCAATGGACTAGCTATTAAAGGCAAGGTTTTGCTTCAAATCTTCGCATTCTGTGGATGCACATCTTTCAAAATGTTGCATCCTCAGCAAATTATATCCATCCAGGATGTAGGATGCAGAGGTAAAAAATCACTGCCCAACGAAGTTTATGAAAGATTTTAAGCATCATCCATTTATTTAGAGTTTTCTTTGCGTAATGTAATTTTGATTCTATTAATTATCACCATATTCTGATGAAAAATATTTGATTTTTTTAACATAAGATAATGTAACTTATCACTTTCAGTCTAATTCAGGAGAAGAAATTATGACAAAAATCATATTAGCCGCGACACGAGAAAACCAACAAAGTGGTTGTGCGCCTAGCGCATACTCCGATCAGCCTTGGCATCCGCACATTTTGACCAGAGTCTTCGCTGTCCGCAAGGAGGTAGCTTAGACTCTAGCTATCCTTTAAGCGCTTAGCGAAGACTCTGAATTGAAGAATTGAATAAAGCTAATACTTCAGATACCGAGGCCCCCTTTTTGGATTTACATCTATCTATTTTTAACGGTTTTGTATCTTCTAAAATTTATGATAAACGTGATGACTTTGACTTTGATATAGTTAATTTTCCATTTTTGGATGGTGACGTTCCACGTCGTCCCTCTTATGGAGTGTATATTTCTCAACTTATAAGATTTGCTAGAGTGTGTAGTCATGTAGATGACTTTAATGCTCGTAATAAATGTTTAACTGCTAAACTTCTTCAACAGGGCTATCGGTATCATAAGCTTAGAAAGGCTTTTTCTAAATTCTATCGCAGACACCATGAATTGGTTTCAAAATTTGATGTCGGATTAAAATTTCTTTTACACCAAGGCCTATCGGAACCAGAATTTTATGGTGACTTAGTATACAAATTCAAAAAGATTAAGGGTAGGACTGATTTTTCTGATCAATTCCGAAAAATAAT
Source organism: Ctena decussata (assembly GCA_963989385.1). NCBI lineage: Eukaryota > Metazoa > Mollusca > Bivalvia > Lucinida > Lucinidae > Ctena > Ctena decussata. The sequence continues at coordinate 130,942 of CAXDIV010000028.1, forward strand.
AATACGTCACAAACGTATTGGCTATAATTTAAATGTTATGCGACAGTCTGCATGCTTAGTGATTAACCCAATCACGGTTGATAACTTTGCTGCACTCTTTAATTGCACACCGGGGGATCGGTCGTCAGACTCTATGATGGCCCCGACCTAAAGCTATATATTTTAGTTGGTTGGGACCGGAGCCTTTTTGTCTGTTGCTTGGTCCACCGGGGCTCAACTGGTGACCTTCTTTTGCTTCAGATTTCCAGTGGGGTCGTTTGGCAGGACAGGGATCTCCACCTGTCAGACGGCCCGTTGTATCTGTTGAGTCCTCGTCTTTGCTTCTTCATGGTGTTGAAATTTGATTTATGTGTTTACCGTGATGATTCATTGACGAGTTAGAGGGTTATCATGCGAACCGAACAACCAACTAAATGTTTTGTACCACTTCAGAAACTGAGGGTGAGGTTGGGCCTGTAAAATCGATTTAAGCCCCCCAGTAATTCATTACTGACCGTTCCAAGGCGGTAGTTCTGTTGTGGTTCTCTGTTGCCTGTTTTTGGTGTCAGAGTTTCTGTGATGTTTTACCTTATGTAAGTTCTTATTATTTTTGGTTCGGTTTGGGTTGCTGAGTGGCCACCTTTTGGGAACAAGCTGCTCACTCGGTTGGCCATATGTTCTCTGTATCTTGATTATTTGTAATCTTAGTTGTTTCCAACTATGGTTTGAGGGCTGGATTTGGATTTTGATTGTTTCAGTTCCTGGTCTTTGCATACTTTTTACTCTGATCGGACTGGGCGAATGCCCAGGCTGATCTGAGTGCGCTGGGCGCATAAACACTTTGTTGGTTTTCTCTTGTCGCGGC
>CAXDIV010000028.1:131808-147365 GCA_963989385.1 Ctena decussata
GCAGCCAAGATATTTTTACAAGACACTTCAAGTATTTCAAAGTATAACTTAGCGAATGCTCCATCTTTAGAGCACACAACAGCTGGTGTTAGTCTTGTGTGGCAACCGTTAAAGTTTCCCCCATGCCCTTCTGGCCTACTTAGTTTAAATTTTCTGATCATTCTGTGATCACCAGATTTATGTAAGAGCACTCTGAAAATAGAAATCGCCTGAAGCGGAAAACAGTACAGAAGGGAAGGTAGTGGGGTGGAGGGAGAACGTGAGCAGCTGTTTTCGTTTCTGTAGTCTGTTTCTTGTTCCCGCAGTATTATGATTTAATCTGAATTAATCAGAATGTGTCGCACTACATTTGGTGAGACTAATTTTATATAAAATCCATGGGTGGGTATGCCACCGGTGGACAATTTGTCCCCGAGAGTATCATCAACCTAGTATTAATTAATCAGGAAGAAGGAGTGGCCAATGTACCAAAATCATTTCAGGTAAGCTTAAACCAAGTGAAAAGTGAACCTAAGCAATTTTAAATTAATCTTGGCTTTAGTTTTTGCTGTTCTTTGGTGGTCTCAGGTTCAGCCGTTTCTTGCCTGATGTAGTGTTTGTGGCTGCTCAGTAATGCAATTGCGTCAGTTAGAGACGGATAACTTCGGACGTGTGCGTAAATTCGAACATACCATTGCAAACGGTGAAAATCCAGGAGAGACGGCTCAACATGAGCCGTTTCATCAGGATTTTCACTGTTTGGCTAGGTATTTTTGTTTTAGTTCCAAACAACTGACATACAAAGGAAACAATGTGACTGTCCGAATTTACCCGCTGTCCGAAGTTATCCGACTCTCCCCTACTCGGATGGGGTAAGCCGAAACTTGCCCATCCTTTCTGGAATTTACCGACGCTCAAGAAGTTAGATATATAGAACTGCCCATCTGATGCATAAAATTTGGTATGGGATCTTGGTTTTACAGATGAAGATGTAGACCATACGTTTGTTTATTTACGAGAGACATCCAAGAAGTCTTGCAAACGCCCGGTCATAACTGTTTTATTAATTGAGCTGGGGGTATCACATTACACAATAAACAATAAATAGCTCACATAAAATATATACATATGTGCTAACTAGCATACATGTGACACACCTTTCTCAGAAATGAGAGGATTTTGGATGTAAAGGTGTAAGCGATACAGGCGGTAAAATTGCACAAACACGCCGTCTCTTAGTATTCTTCGGTTGCTTAGCAACGGCCTTTGCTCGATCGAGACGTTTCTGGAAATTGTTGAAAGAAGGGAAGATGCAATGGTGGACTGTGGACAGCCTAATTTGCTTTATATTGTCATTTTGCTGAAACTTTGCCGTTTGCAAGACTTATTGGTTGACCCTCGTATTTGTTTCTGTTTGTTTAAATTTATGTAAACAGTGTAGACCCTGAACTGACTGCAGTCTGATCTTAATGCACCGCGTCATCGTCTCACAAGAATCACTAAAAGCTTATATCCATATATAGCAATAGTGTTAATAAATGGACTAATGTGTCTTGCAAGACAAAATGAGTACATTATATAGGGGAGAGTCGGGTAACTTCGGAGAGCGGGGAATTTCGAACACTGACATTGTTTCCTTTATATGTCAGTTGTTTGGAACTAAGACAAAAATTAACTGGCCAAACAGAGAAAATCCTGATGAGACGGCTCATTATGAGCCGTCTCATCTGGATTTTTAATGTTTGCATTTGTATGTCCGAATTTACCCGCCTGTCCTTAGTTACCGGACTCTCCCCAACAACTGGAAAACCAATTGGCAAAAGTTGATGCCAACCAAGTACTGTAAAAATAGCTATATCAGTGATTTATTGTTGTTGTTGTTTTTTTCTTTGTTTTACGGCTTTTTGGGACAGTATTTCAGTTACATATCAATACGTCTCCCAGAGAGAGGGAGAAAGACCAAAAAAAATGGTCAAATAACCCCACCCGCACCTACTGCAAGCACAGTAGGCCCTAGCCCTAATATTATCTAAATTAGTTGGACATCCGGCACAGAAGTTGCCCAGCACCATTGCCCAGCCATGACCACACCGCTACATATGTATATCAGTGAATAGATAACACTGTATACTATAAAATCCTACCTTTTGGAACAGAAAGGCAGAAACGCTGGCGCAAATTAATATAAGAACAAAATCGAGCTAAGCACAGTGCACAAATGCGTTTGGTTATGAAATGAGCCGCGACACGACAAAACCAACAATGTGGTTGTGCGCCCAGCGCAGACTCAGATCAGCCTGGGCATCCGCCAAGTCTGATAAGAGTCTTCGCTGTCCGCATGGAGATAGCTTAGACCCTTAGCTACCTTTTGAGCATTTACCGAAGAGTCTGGTCAAACTAGGCGGATACTCAGGCTGAGCTGAGTCTGCCCTGGGCGGACAACCACATTGTTGGTTTTGTCATGTCGCGACTCAAATGCATTTGAGTTACCGCGGCAGCTCAGATATTCTTCACAGGTTGCATAGCTGATTGTTAGCAAAGATATATTATGTGTCAGCTGAAAAAAGGCAATGCTTGTTATTTTTGGCTATCCTAAGGTACCGACCATTTGATATTCTGGGGGGGGCCTGGTATATTTATCAAAAAAATTTCCTGTCTTTGGATATGCAAGAAAAAAATAACCTGGCTCATAAGGGGGCTCAAAAAAATAATCTGGCCTCAAAATTAAGAGAAAAAAATAACCTGTCTCCACCCAAAATTTCAAAAAAAACAAATATAGTCTGCAGATAATTCCATTGGAATTGAGTTTTTATATTGTCTCTGGCTTCCCCTATATTTATAGTAATGTTTTAATATTATCTTCAATTGGTTTACACCAGCGAGCCCGCATGTGCATACATTTACAAAAACATCCTATACAACATTCACATACATGTATTACTGATCTGCCACTTTACTAAGTAAATGTTTCCACTAAAGAGTCACTAGCTTATGGGAGACAAAACCATTCTGGCGAAATAAACACTCTAAAAGGCACTCAAAAACTACGATAAATTGTAAATACTGCACATGATAGAAACAAATCTTAAGTGTTCACTAATACGTGCACATAGTACAATTATAAATTTGCTCTGAGAGGACACTGCACAACGAGAAATGTTGTCTATTTAATAACATGCAAACTTCGCAAACAACAAGACGTCGGCGAAACTAACAGAAAGACAAAGGTCAGAATGATAGAGCACCAACGTGACACCCGCAATAAAGGGACACACCGGTCGCTAATCATTTTAACCTAACAACTACTCCCTACAACATATGAAATTTCAGATTGTTGAAATTTTAGCATCAGACCCTGACAGTGAAAAAAGCACTGCCGTCCGTCGGAGCAAGGAGCTCCACTGGGTCTATCAGCTCCACACACTACGAATGTCCGATTAGGATCAATGTTCAAGGGTAAAGCCGGAGTTTTCCAGTCACTCCGAATCCTTATTTTAATCATCATTCCTAGTTTTTCTCTATTGTTTCCAGTCTTAAAATTGCCATTGAAATTGGGAAATTGCTTTAGCTTCTGGGGAGCGTTGCCCCCCAGACCCCCTTTGTTAACTTCTTAGCACATAACTTTCAGCCATTTTATTTATTGCCATTCATGTATAAAGTGACTCTATCATGTAAGTAATGTGACTCTATCATGTAAGTATTTATCAAACTTTCTAAAGTACAAATAAAACATGTTTGGGCATATATTGGGGTAGAAAAACAAGAGGGCCATGGTGGCCCTGAATCGCTCACCTGAGCATTAATCAGTTCACTGGCTCTGGTGAAGATTTATCAGAGTTTTTAACATACATGGGAATGTCGGCCACCTTGATCATGTGACCAAGATCATTTGAAGAACTTTCAATCCTTTGACCCATGTGCAGGCTCCATATGAAATTTGAGTTTAGTCTGCCCAGTGGTTTCAGAGATGTTTGAAAATGTTTATGGATGGATGACAGAGGCAGCTAACACCAATACTGTAAGGCTCAGGTGAGCTGAAAATGGCAGAGTCTCTTCTGCGAAAAGTTCCCGTTCATGTTGAGTTCCTTCTGCGAAAAGTTCCCGTTCATGTTAAGTTCCTTTGATGGATTTGAACTAGACTGAACTAAGCAAAGACAGATGATAGAATGGTAGCATCATTATCTCACTGTGGTGAAACTAGTGTATTCCAAGGAGTTTGTGGCTGGCATCACTGCAATGTTAGTTCTGATTCTTGAAGCATAACTTAATTTAGATTTGACCTAGTGACCTAGCTTTTGACCTGAAATGACCCAGTTTCAAATCTGACCTAGATTTTATGGAGATAGACATTCTGGCAAAGTTTTGTGAAGATTGGATCAAAACTGTGCCCTCTAGGTGTGCACAAATTTTTTCTAAAATCTGACCTAGTGACCTAGTTTTTGACCTGACATGACCCAGTTTCAAACTGGGCCTGGATATCGTGAGGATAAACATTCTGACAAAGGTTCATGAAGATTGGATCAAAACTGTGCCCTCTAGAGTGTACACAAGGTCGTTCTTATATCTGACCTAGTGACGTAGTTTTTGACCCGACATCATCTACTTTCAAACTTGGCCTAAATATTGTGACGATAAACATTCTGACAAAGTTTCAAAAAGATTGGATCAAAACTGTGTCTTCTAGAGGGTACACAAGGTTTTTCTAAGATCTGACCTAGTTTTTGACCCGACATGACCCAGTTTCAAACTTGGCCTAGATAGTGTGAGGATAAACATTCTGACAAAATTTCATTAGGTTTGGATCAAAACTGTGACCTCTAGAGCGTACACAAGGTTTTCCTAATATTTGACTTAGTTTTTGACCCGACATGACCCAGTTTCAAACTTGGCCTGGATATTGTAAGAATAAACATTCTGACAAAGTTTCATTGAGATTGGATCAAAACTGTGCCCTCTGGAGCGTATACAAGGTTTTCCTTATATTTGACCTGGTGACCTAGTTTTTTGACCCAACATGACCTAGTTTCAAACTTGACCTAGATTTCATAAAGATAAACATTCTGACAGAGTTTCATGACCATTGGATCAAAACTGTGCCCTCTAGGGTGTGCACAAAGTTTTTCTAGTATTTGACCTAGTTTTTGATCCGATGTGACTCAGTTTCATAGGGGGCTTAGATATATGGGCAATAAACATTTTGACAATTTCATGAAGATTGGATCAAAACTATGCCTTCTAGTGCGTACGCAATATTTTTCTAAGATTTGATCTAGTGCCCTAGTTTTTGACTCGACATGACCTACTTTCAAACTTGGCCTAGAGTTTATGGAGATAAACATTCTGACAGTTTCATAAAAATTGGATGAAAACTGTGTCCTCTAGAGCGTACACAAGGTTCTTCTATGATTTGACCTAGTGACCTAGTTTGTGACCCGACACGACCCAGTTTCAAACTTGTCCTACATATATTAAGAATAATCATTCTGACAAAGTTTTATGAACTTTGGTTGAAAACTGTGCCTTCTAGAGCAAACACAAGGTTTTTCTAAGATTTGACCTAGTGACCTAATTTTTGATCCGACACGATCCAATTTCAAACTCGGCCTAGCGTTTATAGAGATAAACATTCTGACAATGTTTCATAAAGATTGGATCAAAACTGTGTCCTCTAGAGCGTACACAAGGTTTTTCTATGATTTGACCTAGTGACCTAGTTTTTGACCCAACATAACCCAGTTTCAAATTTGTCCTAGATAGTATAAGGATAAACATTTTGACAAAGTTTCATGAACTTTTGATCAAAACTGTGTCTTCTAGAAAGTACACAAGGTTTTTCTAAGATTTGACCTAGTGACCTAGTTTTTGACCCGACATGACCCAGTTTCGAACTTGGCCTACAGTTTATAGAGATATTCATTCTGACAATGTTTCATAAAGATTGGATCAAAACTGTGTCCTCTAGAGCGTACACAAGGTTTTTCTAAGATTTGACCTAGTGACCTAATTTTTGACCCGACATGACCCAGTTTCAAACTTGTCCTAAATATATTAAAGATAAACATTCTGACGAAGTTTCATGAACTTTGAATGAAAACTGTGCCCTCTAGAGCGTACACAAGGTTTTTCTAAGATTTGACCTAGTGACCTAGTTTTTGACCCGACATAACCCAGTTTCGAACTTGGCCTAGATTTTATAAAGACTAACATTCTGACAAAGTTTCATAAAGATTGGATCAAAACTGTGCCCCCTAGAGTGTACACAAGCAAAAGTTGACGGACGTCCGTATGGACGTCCGTCCACACGTACGACGGGCATCAGGGTATCCCAAAAGCATCAGGGGTTCTCCAGATATTTTGTTCACAAGCTTCCAAAGCAAATAATGCACTAAGTTGAAAAAGGGGCATAACTCAATCCAAAATTTACAAATTATTTTCAAAAGTTAATCAGGTCATCTACACCACAGGCAGTATCTTCCTGCATAAAATCATGCTCCTAGCATCAGGTGTTCTTGAGATATTTTGTTCACAAGGTTCCATAGGCTTACAATGCACTAAGTCGAAAAAGGGGCATAACTCAATCAAAAATCATGATTTCTTTTCAAAAGTTAATCAGGTCATCTACACCACAGGCAGTATCTTCCTGCAAAAAATCATGCTCCTAGCTTCAGGGGTTCTCGAGATATTTTGTTCACAAGGTTCCATAGGCTTACAATGCACTAAGTCGAAAAAGGGGCATAACTCGGTCAAAAATTCACAAATTTGTTTCAAAAGTTAATCAGGTCATCTACACCTTGGGCATTCTCATCTTACAAAGCCTCATGATCCTAGCATCAGGGGTTCTTGAAATATTTTGTTCACAAGGTACCACAGGCTAAGTCGCAAAAGGGGCATAACTCTGGAAATACATTGCCGGCGGAAAAATAAAAAAATACGGGTCAGCTTATTTCCCATACTGATCATGTGTATAAAGTTTCAAGTTCCTAGCTCTTATCGTTCTTGACTGTATGTAAGGGTACCTTTGTACCATAGGCCTCAATGCACTAAGTCGAAAAAGGGGAATAACTTGATCAAAAATTCACGAATTTGTTTCAAAAGTTAATCAGGTCATCTACACCATAGGCAGTATCTTCCAGCAAAAAATCATGCTCCTAGCTTCAGGGGTTCTTGAGATATTTTGTTCACAAGGTTCCATAGGCTTACAATGCACTAAGTCGAAAAAGGGGCATAACTCGGTCAAAAATTCACGAATTTGTTTCAAAAGTTAATCAGGGCATCTACACCTTGGGCATTCTCATCTTGCAAAGCCTCATGATCCTAGCATCAGGGGTTTTTGAAATATTTTGTTCACAAGGTTCCACAGGCTAAGTCGAAAAAGGGGCATAACTCTGGAAATACATTGCCGGCGGAAAAATAAAAAATTACGGGTCTGCTTATTTCCCATACTGATCATGTGTATAAAGTTTCAAGTTCCTAGCTCTTATTGTTCTTGACTATATGTAAGGGTACCTTTGTACCATAGGCCTCAATGCACTAAGTCAAAAAAGGGGAATAACTTGATCAAAAATTCACGAATTTGTTTCAAAAGTTGATCAGGTCATCTACACCATAGTCAGTATCTTCCTGCAAAAAATCATGCTCCTAGCTGCAGGGGTTCTTGAGATATTTTGTTCACAAGGTTCCATAGGCTTACAATGCACTAAGTCGAAAAAGGGGCATAACTCGGTCAAAAATTCACGAATTTGTTTCAAAAGTTAATCAGGTCATCTACACCTTGGGCATTCTCATCCTGCAAAACCTCATGATCCTAGCATCAGGGGTTCTTGAGATATTTTGTTCACAAGGTTCCATAGGCTTACAATGCACTAAGTCGAAAAAGGGGCATAACTCGGTCAAAAATTCACGAATTTGTTTCAAAAGTTAATCAGGTCATCTACACCTTGGGCATTCTCATCCTGCAAAACCTCATGATCCTAGCATCAGGGGTTCTTGAGATATTTTGTTCACAAGGTTCCACAAGCTAAGTCGAAAAAGGGGCATAACTCTGGAAATATGTGACCCGCGGAAAAAAGAAAAAACACGTGTTCGCTTATTTTTCATACTGGTCATGTGTATAAAGTTTCAAGCTCCTAGCTCTTACGGTTCTTGAGTTATAGATAGAGGACAGACGGACAGACAGACAGACGGACAGACAGACAGACGGACAGGCCCAAACCAATATGCCCCCACAATTTCTCCGAAATTGGGGGCATAAGGAAGGCGCTAGAGCGATGACAAAGTTTTTCTAAAAATAGCCACAGTGACCTTGACCTTAGCACCCTGAAAGTCAAACTTGTTCGAGATATTGTCATGCCCTACATTTTTGTGAATTTGATTTAAAGGTAGGTTCCTGTACTTTGGAATGCATCATAATTTTGATGATCGTTCATCCAAGTTGTTGGAAAGCACTTATAAAAGGGAATGAATAAGTTTCACTAAAAAGTGTAAATCAAAAAAATATTAGAAAAGTTGTTTTGCAAGGGATTTCCTAACTCTGCTTCGCACACCAGTTAGCGTTATTTTTAGTTCGCGCCAAAAATAGATAACGTGGCTGATGTCATGCTGCATTGCATTTTGGGATAGTTTTAACCCATCCGCCATGCCAGGACCTCTAGGAGAGCTCACGGCAAGGGAAAATTGACCTTTGGAGAATGGCATCAGAAATCGCCCACTTATAGACATAATAAACATAGTTATTTTTAGAACTGGAATTCCAACGAAAGATAATAAACCAAAAGGGAAAACGACCATTTTCTTCAACATCTGACGAGTTTCTCAGTAGCAACAAATTCAGAAAAATAAGAGAATTCAATACTGCTCAGAAACAGACGAAATTATTTTGTGGACATAATTGTTATCGCTAGTCCAGGAACCTACCTTTAAAATCGGTTGAAAAATGTAGGCGCTAGAGTGATGACAAAGATTTTCTAAAAATAGCCACAGTGACCTTGACCTTTGGCGCAGCACCCTGAAAGTCAAACTTGCTCGAGATATTGTCATGCCCTACATTTGTGTGATGTTATTTTAAAATCCATGGAGAAATGTAGGTGCTAGAGCGATGACAAAGATTTTCTAAAAATAGCCACAGTGACCTTGACCTTGGGCACAGCACCCTGAAAGTCAAACTTGCTCGAGATATTGTCATGCCCTACATTTGTGTGAAGTTATTTTAAAATCCATTGAGAAATGTAGGTGCTAGAGCGCTGACAAAGTTTTTCTAAAAATAGCCACAGTGACCTTGACCTTGGGCACAGCATCCTGAAAGTCGAACTTGCTCGAGATATTGTCATGCCCTACATTTGTGTGAAGTTATTTTAAAATCTGCTGAGAAATGTAGGTGCTAGAGCGCTGACAAAGTTTTTCTAAAAATAGCCACAGTGACCTTGACCTTGGGCGCAGCATCCTGAAAGTCGAACTTGCTCGAGATATTGTCACGCCCTACATTTGTGTGAAGTTATTTTAAAATCCGTTGAGAAATGTAGGCAATAGAGCGATGACAAAGTTTTTCTAAAAATATGTGATGACGTTGTTTTCTCCATTATAACACTAAGGGATTTTTTTCAAACGCTCAAGGGCAGCTAACTCAGTAGTCTGTGCTCGAATCCGGCCAAATTTCGAACTCATCCAAGCTCTTATGTATGTCATCATTACCTGCAAGTATGATAAGGATCTAAGCAAAAACAGTTGAGAAAACGTGATGACGCCATTTTCCCCATTATAACCCTATGGGATTTTTTTCAAACGCTCAAGGGCAGCTAACTCCGTAGTCTGTGCTCGAATCCGGCCAAATTTCGAACTCATCCAAGCTCTTGTGTATGTCATCATTACTTGCAAGTATGATAAGGATCTAATCAAAAACAGTCGAGAAAACGTGATGACGCCGTTTTCCCCATTATAACCCTATGGGGGCTATCTGTTGCCATGGAAACCAGAGTTCCGAGCTGATCGGCACCAAAACCTAATGCAGCCTTTCCCCCACCCCAATGATGCTTCAGATAAAATTTGATTGCGATCGGCCCACTGGACTCTGAGATATTCATGTTTGAAAGTGTTGACGCACGCACGGACGCACGGACGGACGACGGCTCGACTCCCATCCTATAAGCTCACCTCTGAGCCTTCGGCTCAGGTGAGCTAAAAACCCTTAAATTCCTAATGTTAGCCCTAAAACTTTGCCAAAATAGCCCTAAATTTTGGCCAAAATATCCCTAATTTAAGGCCTAATTTTTTGCCAAACTCATACAGGGATGTTTGTATCTGTACCTTAGAAGAAAAGAGTAACATGCTCCAGGCACTGGTTTGCAAAAGCAAGCTAAGCCATGCCCTTGGCCTGGTTAAAGACAGCACCATGTTCTTTTTGTGAGAAAAAAAGGTGTAAAAATACTGATGTGGGTAAAATAAAAGGATATTAAGGTCAAGTAAACAAGGATCTGATAGTTCAGCTATAAAATTAAAAAAAAATAACCTGTTTGAGTTAGTTTGTAAAAAAAATAAATTAGCTCCCACAAGGTGAAAAAAAAAGAAATTGTTTCCAGAGGCCAGTGAAATAAAATGTCGTGTCTCCATCAAGAATACCAGGCCCCCCCCCCCCCCGAATATCAAATGGTCGGTCCCTAATTGACATTCTTCTCTGAATACAAATAGTGATACGTGATTTGAGTTTCTTTAAAGTTGTCCAAATGCTTTTGCGCTTGTGTTTGGTTCCAAAAAAGGCTACAGAAGCAGGATGTCTATTTACACTAAGGTTTAGATCACCAGAGTCCTTTCCCGTCTGTCAACATTTTCAGAGTCTAAAACCACTGGGCCGATGGTAGCCGAATTTCACATAGATCCTCCAGGGCTTGGGGGAACGAAATGGTTTGTTCAAATGGTCTAGGTCATATGACCAATCTTTTATGTTATATAAGATATCTAAGTAACTGAAAGAGATAGCTCATATATTACAATAAATAAGATAGCTTAGTTATTGGATAAATTGCCGATGTAAAACCTGAGATATGTTTTGCAGTGTATCAAATATCGTATTTGGTAGAGCATCTAACTTGCACACCATTTAAATACATTTCTGCCATGCCCTTACATGTATATGGTAAAACTCTTGAAAATCTGCTCCAGAGCCAATAGACCTTCGGTCTTGAAAATTGTATGTAGCAGTATGGGTATTTGAGCACTACCAAGATTATTCAAATAATGACCTTGTGTTGATCTTGACCTTGTTTACGGCAAGGTCAAATTGCTTTCCGACGCTTTTAACTAGTAGAGGCCAAGGTCCCTCATATTTCAAGCATGTCTTCAAAAGCAACTGGGCACACTGAAAACAAGTTTCTAGGAGCATCCAGAAGTCAAGGGCCTTGAAACTTAGTATACAGTATTTGGTAACCAAGTACTATCAAGATTGTTCAAATGATGATCTTGGGTTGACCCTGACCTTGCTTACGGCAAGGCTAAAGATTCTTTCTGGTGTTTTTGTGAAAAATTGCTGTAAAACTAAGATTTAAGATTTCATGGAAACTGTGGAAAGGAAAATTTTGGTATGAAAGTTGATATAGACAGTCAACTGAATAAGTACATGAAGATGTTTAGTAATAGAGGTCCAGGTTATTATTTGACCTTTGACCAAGGTTTCTTGTATTTCAGTAATTTCAAATATCTCATATAGAGTATCCAAGTGTCAAGGGGAACGAAAACATGTAAAAACAGTTCTGGTCACATGACCAATATGGCCATGTCCATATATGGTTAAAACCTTCTTAAAAACAATCTTCTTCTCTAGAGCCAATAGACCAATGACCTTGAAATTGGTATATAGAATCTGATACCAAGTTTATTAAAATAGTGACCTTGGATTGACCTTGGCCTTTTTACAGCAAGGTCAATGTTGCTTCCTGTTCCTTTTATGTGGGTAAACTATATCATAAGATTTGTTGGAAGTTGCAGCAGATTTTGGTATTACAGTTCATGTAAAAACTGGTATATACAGTCAACTAAATGAAAATATTTTTTGAGCTTTGACCAAGGTCACTCATACCGCAACAGTTTCAGAGATCTCCTACAAGCAAAATGTCATATGCAATTCCATGTGTCAGGGAAATCTAAGTTTGCTTGAATGGTTGTGGTCACATGATCAAGATGGCCATCATGCCCATATATGGAAAACAAGAGGTCCATGATGGACCTAAATCGCTCACCTGAGTTATGATGAAATAACATGGGAGATCATATATTTGATGATGATTCAATTAAAGCAATTCTGAACTTTCCAATCTAATATTCTGACATAGTTTCATGAAGATAGGATCAAAACTGTGCCCTCTAGAGCAATGTTTTTTCTAAGATCTGACCTAGTGAACTTGTTATTGACCTGACATACTCCTGTTTCAAACTTTTTTCATAGAGATAAACATTGTGACAAAATTTCACAAAGATGCAAATTTGGAAAATGAATCCTCTATTGTGTATGGAATTTTTTTTTTATTCTAAGATTTTACCTAGTGACCTAGTTTTTGATACAACATGACCCTGTTTAAAGCATGGATTATATTTCAAGAAGATAAACATTCTTCTAAAGTTTCATGAATAGTGGACCAAAACTGTGCCTTCTAGAATGTACACACTGTTTTTCTAAGATCTGACCTTGTGACCTAATTTTTGATTTGACATGATTTAGTTACAAACTTGGTCTAGAGTTCATGAAGATACATATTCTGACAAAGTTTCATGAAGATTGCGTCAAAACTGTGCCCTTTGGAGTGTACACAAGGTTTTACTAAGATTTGACCTGGTGACCTAGTTTTTGACCTGAAATGGCCTTGTTTCATATATGGCCTAGATTTCAAGAAATAATCATTCTGACAAAGTTTCATGAACATTGGACCAAAACTGTGCCCTCTAGAGTGTACACAAGGTTTTACTAAGATTTGACTTGGTGACCTAGTTTTTGACCTGACATGACCTAGTTTCATATTTGGCCTAGATTTCATGAAGATAATGATTCTGACAAAGTTTCATAAACAATGGATCAAAATTGTGCCCTCTAGAGTGTACACAAGGTTTTACTAAGATTTGACCTGGTGACGTTGTTTTTGATCCAACATGACCTAGTGTCATACTTAGCCTAGATTTCATGAAGATATTCATTCTGACAAAGTTTCATGAACATTGGATCAAAACTGTGCCCTCTAGAGTGTACACAAAGTTTTACTAAGATTTGACCTGGTGACCTAGTTTTTGATGCAACATGACCTACTTTCATATTTGGCCTAAATTTTATCAAGATGATTATTCTGACAAAGTTTCATGAACATTCGATCAAAACTGTGACCTCTAGAATGTTCACAAGGTTTTTCTAAGATTTGACCTGGTGACCTAGTTTTTGACCTGACATAACCTTTCTTCAAATCTGGCCTAGACTTTATAAAGATAAACATTCTGACAAAATTTCATGAAGATTGGATCAAAACTGTGCCCCCTATAGTGTACACAAGATTTTACTTAGACTTGACCTGGTGACCTAGATTTTGACCGGGCACGACCAAGTTTCATACTTGGCCTAGATTTCATGAAGATTATTATTCTGACAAAGTTTCATGAAGATTGGTTCAAAACTGTGCCCTCTACGTCATTTAAAGATCTATTTCTATTTTTAGCTCTGGCTTTATTTCTATTTTTAGCTCTGGTGGCCATCTTGTTCAGTGGAGCGTAATCGTTTTAGCAATTTCTGTTCAGGGCCATAAGTCGAACCTTTCTGTAAAATTATGTTGAAATCCATCCACTGGCTTGAGAGAAGATGTTGTTTAGAGGATTTTCTATTTTTAGCTCTGGCGGCCATCATGTTCAGTGGAGCGGAACCATTTTAGCAATTTTGGTACAGGGCTATAAGAGGAACATTTGTGTGAAATTATTCTGAAATCGGTCCACTGGTCTAGGAGGAGATGTAGTTTGAAGAAATTGTTGACGAAGGACTGACAGACGGACGGACGGACGGACGACGGACAAATTTCGATCACAATAGCTCACCTTGAGCACTTTGTGCTCAGGTGAGCTAAAAACTTTAAAAACTTCTCCAGAGCAAAATGGCCCATGACATTGAAACTGATATACAAAATTCGGGAGTCATATACTATCATGTTTGTTAAAGTGATGTCCCTGGGTTGACTTTGGACCTTTTTACTGAGGTGAGCAATTCAGGGCAAATATGGCCTTGTTTTAATAAATGGGACTACGACATGTCTAGACCACCGTATGATCAAACTACCACATGCTTAGACCACCAGATGATCAGGCCAACACATGCTCAGACCACCATATGATCAGACCAACACATGATCAGACCACCACATGATCAGACTACTACATGATCAGACCACCAAATCATCAGCCCAACAACTGCTCAAACCAAATGAGCTGTGACATGAGAAAACCAACAAAGTGGCTGTGCACCCAGCGCAGACTCATATCAGCCTGGGCATCCGCCCAATCTGAGCAGAGTCTTTGCTGTCCGTATGGAGGAGGCTTAGACCCTTAGCTACCCTTTAAGTGCAAAGCGAGGATTCTGATCAGACAGGGCAAATGCCCAGGCTGATCTGAGTCTGTGCTGGGTGCTCAACCACTTTGTTGGTTTTCTCCTGTTGCAACTCAAATACTCTATCACATGCTAAGACCATAATATGCTCAGGGTTCCAGGTTATAATACTTGAGAATAATCTCAAACTCAAAATAAAGCACACTGATTGGCTGCTTCTGAGCAGGTGCTCGGAAGCAGCCAATCAGTGTGCTTTATTTTGAGTTTGGGAATGTACTCGAGTTTTAGAACCTCAAGGCCAGATGTTGTGGCTCACATGACTACCCATTTCAGATGAAAATCATGAAAGAAGTCTTCAGTGAGTTTCATAAATTTCATATGAAATGGCCATGATTGTGAGATTCTATCATATGACCATTTTTCTTTAAATTTTCTCTCAGAAAATAGCAATATCTTAAATGACAAAATAAGTACCCTAATGTGCTTAAGTATTGGGACACCCAGAATAATGAATTTTCCATTTGTCCCAAATGGAAAATTTATTATTTTCAGGTGTCCCTATTTATATGCACATTATGGTGACTGATGTGTTGTAAGTGATCATATGATTTTATGCTATGATGTTACATAAAATACTGCTAACAATGTTAGTTGTATGGAATTCGAAAATATAACAAAAAGCAGCAGCGTTTTTACATTATATTTGTTTCTTTTCTTTGAGTGCATGTCATGTCCAAAGCACATACATGTATAACAATACAACATTATTCAATATAATATCATGACAAAATATAAAACAATTCAAACTTTATAACAAGTAAACAGTCTTATAATGCCCTGTCAATCAATCTATGTCCAAACTATCCTTTCTGATATATGAGCCACGACACGACAAAACCAACAAAGTGGTATGTGCACCCAGCTAAGACTGAGATCAACCTGGGCATCCGCCCAGTCTGATCAGAGTCTTCGCTGTGTGCTTCAAGGGTAGCAATGGGTCTAACCACTACTTCCATGCGGA
>CAXDIV010000029.1:2500-20000 GCA_963989385.1 Ctena decussata
TTTCTCCCCGATGGGTCACCACTCCCACTCGAGGCTCGCTTTTTACGAGTCGGGACATAATTTCTTTCATTTGTTTTCGTCCCACTCTTTTCTGGGCTTTGTTTGGGTACTTTGACCACTGTTTCTCGACGTACGGCAAACTCGCGGCAAGCCACAAGAAACCGTCCGCTGTGATTCGTTCAGAACACGTCGATTTTACCGCAGGCTGAAAACCGGATGGACCGGGTCAGACCAAACAAGACGTGACAGGCTTTTAACAAGCAAAAGCAGATAGAGACTTGCTTCTCGGGACCATAATGTCTTTTACGCCCCACTGGCAGAGACACAGGACAGCGTCGGAGCCAGGCGGGGACTTTGTTGCCTGGAGCCTCTGAGAGGCAGTTTTGGTTGGGACACAAAACTTAAAGCCACACACACTGATGCTGCGAGCTTCAGTACACCTCTGCACGAGAAGGGCAGTATGGAAGCCCTCGCGCACGACCCATGAGGCAGTACCCTCAACCGGTGGAAAGTGAGCTTCAGTACACCTCGCAGGAGATTGGCACCCAAATACGCTGGTTTACCCGAAGGAATAACTTTTTGGCGGGAGAGAGAAAACTCAACTCTTAACGCCCTATTGTCCAGCGAAAGTTTGGGAGCACGACCCATTGAGGAAGTACAGCTTTGTGAACCGTGGACGAACACAAATCACGCACTCTCCGAGGTTGGGACACAAACTTAAAGCCACACGCAATGATGCTGCGAGCTTCAGTACACCTCTGCACGATACTGGCAGTTGGAAGCCATCGCGCACGACCCATGAGGCAGTACCCTCAACCAGTGGAAAGCGAGCTTCAGTACACCTCGCACGAGATTGGCACCCAAATACGCTGGTTTACCCGAAGGAATAATAGCGTTGGTTTGGGAGCACGACCCATTGAGGAAGTACAGCTTTGTGAACCGTGGACGAACACAAATAACTCACTCTCCAATATTAGATCCGACTTTTGATTCATAACCCTGCGCCAGATGAACTCTATTTTTTGGATGTTTTTTTCATTCTCGGGGAAGTTCGCGGGGACGCATGCAGGTCCTGTCCCCGCACACGCGGTCCCGCTACATCTCAACCCTAACACCAGGGTAGACTCTCCCGGGGTCGCATGCAGAGTGTCTCCGCACACGCAACCCCAGTAAATCTCGGGGACGTTCTCGGGGAAGCATGCCCGTCCAGTGCCCGCACACGCAACCCCTAACACCAGGGAAGATTCTCCCGGGGTCGCATGCAGAGTGTCTCCGCACACGCTTCCCCAGTAAATCTCGGGGACGTTCTCGGGGAAGCATGCCCATCCAGTGCCCGCACACACCACCCCTAACACCAGGGAAGATTCTCCCGGGGTCGCATGCAGATTGTCTCCGCACACGCTACCCCAGTAAATCTCGGGGACGTTCTCGGGGAAGCATGCCCGTCCAGTGCCCGCACACGCACCCCCTAACACCAGGGAAGATTCTCCCGGGGTCGCATGCAGAGTGTCTCTGCACACGCTACCCCAGTAAATCTCGGGGACGTTCTCGGGGAAGCATGCCCATCCAGTGCCCGCACACACCACCCCTAACACCAGGGAAGATTCTCCCGGGGTCGCATGCCGAGTGTCTCCGCACACACTACCCCAGTAAATCTCGGGGACGTTCTCGGGGAAGCATGCCCATCCAGTGCCCGCACACACCACCCCTAACACCAGGGAAGATTCTCCCGGGGTCGCATGCAGAGTGTCTCCGCACACGCTACCCCAGTAAATCTCGGGGACGTTCTCGGGGAAGCATGCCCGTCCAATGCCCGCACACGCACCCCCTAACACCAGGGAAGATTCTCCCGGGGTCGCATGCCGAGTGTCTCCGCACACGCTACCCCAGTAAATCTCGGGGACGTTCTCGGGGAAGCATGCCGGTCCAGTGCCCGCACACGCGACCCCTAACACCAGGGAAGATTCTCCCGGGGTAGCATGCAGAGTGTCTCCGCACACGCTACCCCTGTAAATCTGGGGGAAGTTCTCGGGGACGCATGGCGGTCCAGTGCCCGACACCGGGGCACATGATTGCCCGAAGTGGCAGATGGACTCCTCAGGGAATGGATGCATCATCACGCCGCTCAATAATGCCCGAGCAAACAGACCAATATCTCCTGCATTTAAGTGAAAATAAAATAAAAGAGGGTCAATGCATATCTCCCTATATATATATAGATCCGACTTTTGATTCATAACCCCGCGCCAGACGAACTCGTGTGTTTCTTGTGTTTGTTTCTTGTGTTGGTTTTTATTCTCGCTGGGTAGCATGCAGAGTGTCTCCGCACACGCTACCCCAGTAAATCTGGGGGACGTTCTCGGGGAAGCATGCCCGTCCAGTGCCCGCACACGCACCCCCTAACACCAGGGAAGATTCTCCCGGGGTCGCATGCAGAGTGTCTCCGCACACGCTACCCCAGTAAATCTGGAGGAAGTTCTCGGGGAAGCATGCCCGTCCAGTGCCCGCACACGAAGCCCCTAACACCAGGGAAGATTCTCCCGGGGTCGCATGCATAGTGTCTCCGCACACGCTACCCCTGTAAATCTGGGGAAGTTCTCGGGGAAGCAAGCCGGTCCAGTGCCCGCACACGCAGCCCCTAACGCCAGGGAAGATTCTCCCGGGGTCGCATGCATAGTGTCTCCGCACACGCTACCCAAGTAAATCTCGGGGACGTTCTCGGGGAAGCATGCCGGTCCAGTGCCCGCACACGCACCCCCTAACACCAGGGAAGATTCTCCCGGGGTCGCATGCAGAGTGTCTCCGCACACGCTACCCCAGTAAATCTCGGGGAAGTTCTCGGGGAAGCATGCCGGTCCAGTGCCCGCACAAGCAGCCCCTAACACCAAGGAAGATTCTCCCGGGGTCGCATACCGAGAGTCTCCGCACACGCTACCCCAGTAAATCTCTGGGAGGTTCTCGGGGAAGCATGCCCGTCCAGTGCCCGCACACGCAGCCCCTAACACCAGGGAAGATTCTCCCGGGGTCGCATGCCGAGAGTCTCCGCACACGCTACCCCAGTAAATCTCGGGGACGTTCTCGGGGAAGCATGCCCGTCCAGTGCCCGCACACGCAGCCCTTAACACCAGGGAAGATTCTCCCGGGGTCGCATGCCGAGTGTCTCCGCACACGCTTCCCCAGTAAATCTCGGGGAAGTTCTCGGGGAAGCATGCCGGTCCAGTGCCCGCACACGCAGCCCCTAACACCAGGGAAGATTCTCCCGGGGTCGCATGCCGAGTGTCTCCGCACACGCTACCCCAGTAAATCTCGGGGAGGTTCTCGGGGAAGCATGCCCGTCCAGTGCCCGCACACGCAGCCCCTAACACCAGGGAAGATTCTCCCGGGGTCGCATGCCGAGTGTCTCCGCACACGCTACCCCAGTAAATCTCGGGGACGTTCTCGGGGAAGCATGCCCGTCCAATGCCCGCACACGCAGCCCCTAACACCAGGGAAGATTCTCCCTGGGTCGCATGCCGAGTGTCTCCGCACACGCTACCCCAGTAAATCTCGGGGACGTTCTCGGGGAAGCATGCCCGTCCAGTGCCCGCACACGCAGCCCCTAACACCAGGGAAGATTCTCCCGGGGTCGCATGCCGAGTGTCTCCGCACACGCTTCCCCAGTAAATCTTGGGGAAGTTCTCGGGGAAGCATGCCGGTCCAGTGCCCGCACACGCAGCCCCTAACACCAGGGAAGATTCTCCCGGGGTCGCATGCCGAGTGTCTCCGCACACGCTACCCCAGTAAATCTCGGGGAAGTTCTCGGGGAAGCATGCCGGTCCAGTGCCCGCACACGCAGCCCCTAACACCAGGGAAGATTCTCCCGGGGTCGCATGCCGAGTGTCTCCGCACACGCTACCCCAGTAAATCTCGGGGACGTTCTCGGGGAAGCATGCCCGTCCAGTGCCCGCACACGCAGCCCCTAACACCAGGGAAGATTCTCCCGGGGTCGCATGCCGAGTCTCCGCACACGCTACCCCAGTAAATCTCGGGGACGTTCTTGGGGAAGCATGCCCGTCCAGTGCCCGCACACGCAACCCCTAACACCAGGGAAGATTCTCCCGGCGTCGCATGCCGAGTGTCTCCGCACACGCTTCCCCAGTAAATCTCGGGGACGTTCTCGGGGAAGCATGCCCGTGTAGTGCCCGCACACGCAGCCCCTAACAACAGGGAAGATTCTCCCGGGGTCGCATGCCGAGTGTCTCCGCACACGCTTCCCCAGTAAATCTCGGGGAAGTTCTCGGGGAAGCATGCCGGTCCAGTGCCCGCACAAGCAGCCCCTAACACCAAGGAAGATTCTCCCGCGGTCGCATGCCGAGTCTCCGCACACGCTACCCCAGTAAATCTCTGGGAGGTTCTCGGGGAAGCATGCCCGTCCAGTGCCCGCACACGCAGCCCCTAACACCAGGGAAGATTCTCCCGGGGTCGCATGCAGAGTGTCTCCGCACACGCTTCCCCAGTAAATCTCGGGAAAGTTCTCGGGGAAGCATGCAGGTCCAGTGCCCGCACACGCAGCCCCTAACACCAAGGAAGATTCTCCCGGGGTCGCATGCCGAGTCTCCGCACACGCTACCCCAGTAAATCTCGGGGACGTTCTTGGGGAAGCATGCCCGTCCAGTGCCCGCACACGAAACCCCTAACACCAGGGAAGATTCTCCCGGCGTCGCATGCCGAGTGTCTCCGCACACGCTGCCCCAGTAAATCTCGGGGAGGTTCTCGGGGAAGCATGCCCGTCCAGTGCCCGCACACGCAGCCCCTAACACCAGGGAAGATTCTCCCGGGGTCGCATGCCGAGTGTCTCCGCACACGCTACCCCAGTAAATCTCGGGGACGTTCTCGGGGAAGCATGCCCATCCAGTGCCCGCACACACCACCCCTAACACCAGGGAAGATTCTCCCGGGGTCGCATGCCGAGTGTCTCCGCAATCGCTACCCCAGTTAATCTCGGGGACGTTCTCGGGGAAGCATGCCCGTCCAGTGCCCGCACACGCAGCCCCTAACACCAGGGAAGATTCTCCCGGGGTCGCATGCAGAGTGTCTCCGCACACGCTTCCCCAGTAAATCTCGGGAAAGTTCTCGGGGAAGCATGCAGGTCCAGTGCCCGCACACGCAGCCCCTAACACCAAGGAAGATTCTCCCGGGGTCGCATGCCGAGTCTCCGCACACGCTACCCCAGTAAATCTCGGGGACGTTCTTGGGGAAGCATGCCCGTCCAGTGCCCGCACACGCAACCCCTAACACCAGGGAAGATTCTCCCGGCGTCGCATGCCGAGTGTCTCCGCACACGCTGCCCCAGTAAATCTCGGGGAGGTTCTCGGGGAAGCATGCCCGTCCAATGCCCGCACACGCAGCCCCTAACACCAGGGAAGATTCTCCCTGGGTCGCATGCCGAGTCTCTCCGCACACGCTACCCCAGTAAATCTCGGGGACGTTCTCGGGGAAGCATGCCCGTCCAGTGCCCGCACACGCAGCCCCTAACACCAGGGAAGATTCTCCCGGGGTCGCATGCCGAGTGTCTCCGCACACGCTTCCCCTGAAAATCTCGGGGAAGTTCTCGGGGAAGCATGCCGGTCCAGTGCCCGCACACGCAGCCCCTAACACCAGGGAAGATTCTCCCGGGGTCGCATGCCGAGTGTCTCCGCACACGCTACCCCAGTAAATCTCGGGGAAGTTCTCGGGGAAGCATGCCGGTCCAGTGCCCGCACACGCAGCCCCAAACACCAGGGAAGATTCTCCCGGGGTCGCATGCCGAGTGTCTCCGCACACGCTACCCCAGTAAATCTCGGGGACGTTCTCGGGGAAGCATGCCCGTCCAGTGCCCGCACACGCAGCCCCTTACACCAGGGAAGATTCTCCCGGGGTCGCATGCCGAGTGTCTCCGCACACGCTTCCCCAGTAAATCTCGGGGAAGTTCTCGGGGAAGCACGCCGGTCCAGTGCCCGCACACGCAGCCCCTAACACCAGGGAAGATTCTCCCGGGGTCGCATGCCGAGTGTCTCCGCACACGCTACCCCAGTAAATCTCGGGGAAGTTCTCGGGGAAGCATGCCGGTCCAGTGCCCGCACACGCAGCCCCTAACACCAGGGAAGATTCTCCCGGGGTCGCATGCCGAGTGTCTCCGCACACGCTACCCCAGTAAATCTCGGGGACGTTCTCGGGGAAGCATGCCCGTCCAGTGCCCGCACACGCAGCCCCTAACACCAGGGAAGATTATCCCGGGGTCGCATGCAGAGTGTCTCCGCACACGCTTCCCCAGTAAATCTCGGGAAAGTTCTCGGGGAAGCATGCAGGTCCAGTGCCCGCACACGCAGCCCCTAACACCAAGGAAGATTCTCCCGGGGTCGCATGCCGAGTCTCCGCACACGCTACCCCAGTAAATCTCGGGGACGTTCTTGGGGAAGCATGCCCGTCCAGTGCCCGCACACGCAACCCCTAACACCAGGGAAGATTCTCCCGGGGTCGCATGCCGAGTGTCTCCGCACACGCTTCCCCAGTAAATCTCGGGGAAGTTCTCGGGGAAGCATGCCGGTCCAGTGCCCGCACAAGCAGCCCCTAACACCAGGGAAGATTCTCCCGCGGTCGCATGCCGAGTCTCCGCACACGCTACCCCAGTAAATCTCTGGGAGGTTCTCGGGGAAGCATGCCCGTCCAGTGCCCGCACACGCAGCCCCTAACACCAGGGAAGATTCTCCCGGGGTCGCATGCCGAGAGTCTCCGCACACGCTACCCCAGTAAATCTCGGGGACGTTCTCGGGGAAGCATGCCCGTCCAGTGCCGGCACACGCAGCCCTTAACACCAGGGAAGATTCTCCCGGGGTCGCATGCCGAGTGTCTCCGCACACGCTTCCCCAGTAAATCTCGGGGAGGTTCTCGGGGAAGCATGCCCGTCCAGTGCCCGCACACGCAGCCCCTAACACCAGGGAAGATTCTCCCTGGGTCGCATGCCGAGTGTCTCCGCACACGCTTCCCCAGTAAATCTCGGGAAAGTTCTCGGGGAAGCATGCAGGTCCAGTGCCCGCACACGCAGCCCCTAACACCAAGGAAGATTCTCCCGGGGTCGCATGCCGAGTGTCTCCGCACACGCTACCCCAGTAAATCTCGGGGACGTTCTCGGGGAAGCATGCCCGTCCAATGCCCGCACACGCAGCCCCTAACACCAGGGAAGATTCTCCCTGGGTCGCATGCCGAGTGTCTCCGCACACGCTACCCCAGTAAATCTCGGGGACGTTCTCGGGGAAGCATGCCCGTCCAGTGCCCGCACACGCAGCCCCTAACACCAGGGAAGATTCTCCCGGGGTCGCATGCCGAGTGTCTCCGCACACGCTTCCCCAGTAAATCTTGGGGAAGTTCTCGGGGAAGCATGCCGGTCCAGTGCCCGCACACGCAGCCCCTAACACCAGGGAAGATTCTCCCGGGGTCGCATGCCGAGTGTCTCCGCACACGCTACCCCAGTAAATCTCGGGGAAGTTCTCGGGGAAGCATGCCGGTCCAGTGCCCGCACACGCAGCCCCTAACACCAGGGAAGATTCTCCCGGGGTCGCATGCCGAGTGTCTCCGCACACGCTACCCCAGTAAATCTCGGGGACGTTCTCGGGGAAGCATGCCCGTCCAGTGCCCGCACACGCAGCCCCTAACACCAGGGAAGATTCTCCCGGGGTCGCATGCCGAGTGTCTCCGCACACGCTACCCCAGTAAATCTCGGGGACGTTCTCGGGGAAGCATGCCCATCCAGTGCCCGCACACACCACCCCTAACACCAGGGAAGATTCTCCCGGGGTCGCATGCAGAGTGTCTCCGCACACGCTTCCCCAGTAAATCTCGGGAAAGTTCTCGGGGAAGCATGCAGGTCCAGTGCCCGCACACGCAGCCCCTAACACCAAGGAAGATTCTCCCGGGGTCGCATGCCGAGTCTCCGCACACGCTACCCCAGTAAATCTCGGGGACGTTCTTGGGGAAGCATGCCCGTCCAGTGCCCGCACACGCAGCCCCTAACACCAGGGAAGATTCTCCCGGGGTCGCATGCCGAGTGTCTCCGCACACGCTTCCCCAGTAAATCTCGGGGAAGTTCTCGGGGAAGCATGCCGGTCCAGTGCCCGCACAAGCAGCCCCTAACACCAAGGAAGATTCTCCCGCGGTCGCATGCCGAGTCTCCGCACACGCTACCCCAGTAAATCTCTGGGAGGTTCTCGGGGAAGCATGCCCGTCCAGTGCCCGCACACGCAGCCCCTAACACCAGGGAAGATTCTCCCGGGGTCGCATGCAGAGTGTCTCCGCACACGCTTCCCCAGTAAATCTCGGGAAAGTTCACGGGGAAGCATGCAGGTCCAGTGCCCGCACACGCAGCCCCTAACACCAAGGAAGATTCTCCCGGGGTCGCATGCCGAGTCTCCGCACACGCTACCACAGCAAATCTCGGAGACGTTCTCGGGGAAGCATGCCCGTCCAGTGCCCGCACACGCAGCCCCTAACACCAGGGAAGATTCTCCCTGGGTCGCATGCCGAGTGTCTCCGCACACGCTACCCCAGTAAATCTCGGGGACGTTCTCGGGGAAGCATGCCCGTCCAGTGCCCGCACACGCAGCCCCTAACACCGGGGAAGATTCTCCCGGGGTCGCATGCCGAGTGTCTCCGCACACGCTTCCCCAGTAAATCTCGGGGAAGTTCTCGGGGAAGCATGCCGGTCCAGTGCCCGCACACGCAGCCCCTAACACCAGGGAAGATTCTCCCGTGGTCGCATGCCGAGTGTCTCCGCACACGCTACCCCAGTAAATCTCGGGGAAGTTCTCGGGGAAGCATGCCGGTCCAGTGCCCGCACACGCAGCCCCTAACACCAGGGAAGATTCTCCCGGGGTCGCATGCCGAGTGTCTCCGCAATCGCTACCCCAGTTAATCTCGGGGACGTTCTCGGGGAAGCATGCCCGTCCAGTGCCCGCACACGCAGCCCCTAACACCAGGGAAGATTCTCCCGGGGTCGCATGCAGAGTGTCTCCGCACACGCTTCCCCAGTAAATCTCGGGAAAGTTCTCGGGGAAGCATGCAGGTCCAGTGCCCGCACACGCAGCCCCTAACACCAAGGAAGATTCTCCCGGGGTCGCATGCCGAGTCTCCGCACACGCTACCCCAGTAAATCTCGGGGACGTTCTTGGGGAAGCATGCCCGTCCAGTGCCCGCACACGCAACCCCTAACACCAGGGAAGATTCTCCCGGCGTCGCATGCCGAGTGTCTCCGCACACGCTTCCCCAGTAAATCTCGGGGACGTTCTCGGGGAAGCATGCCCGTCCAGTGCCCGCACACGCAGCCCCTAACACCAGGGAAGATTCTCCCGGGGTCGCATGCCGAGTGTCTCCGCACACGCTTCCCCAGTAAATCTCGGGGAAGTTCTCGGGGAAGCATGCCGGTCCAGTGCCCGCACAAGCAGCCCCTAACACCAAGGAAGATTCTCCCGCGGTCGCATGCCGAGTCTCCGCACACGCTACCCCAGTAAATCTCTGGGAGGTTCTCGGGGAAGCATGCCCGTCCAGTGCCCGCACACGCAGCCCCTAACACCAGGGAAGATTCTCCCGGGGTCGCATGCAGAGTGTCTCCGCACACGCTTCCCCAGTAAATCTCGGGAAAGTTCTCGGGGAAGCATGCAGGTCCAGTGCCCGCACACGCAGCCCCTAACTCCAAGGAAGATTCTCCCGGGGTCGCATGCCGAGTCTCCGCACACGCTACCCCAGTAAATCTCGGGGACGTTCTTGGGGAAGTATGCCCGTCCAGTGCCCGCACACGCAACCCCTAACACCAGGGAAGATTCTCCCGGCGTCGCATGCCGAGTGTCTCCGCACACGCTACCCCAGTAAATCTCGGGGAGGTTCTCGGGGAAGCATGCCCGTCCAGTGCCCGCACACGCAGCCCCTAACACCAGGGAAGATTCTCCCGGGGTCGCATGCCGAGTGTCTCCGCACACGCTACCCCAGTAAATCTCGGGGAGGTTCTCGGGGAAGCATGCCCGTCCAGTGCCCGCACACGCAGCCCCTAACACCAGGGAAGATTCTCCCGGGGTCGCATGCCGAGTGTCTCCGCACACGCTACCCCAGTAAATCTCGGGGACGTTCTCGGGGAAGCATGCCCGTCCAATGCCCGCACACGCAGCCCCTAACACCAGGGAAGATTCTCCCTGGGTCGCATGCCGAGTGTCTCCGCACACGCTACCCCAGTAAATCTCGGGGACGTTCTCGGGGAAGCATGCCCGTCCAGTGCCCGCACACGCAGCCCCTAACACCAGGGAAGATTCTCCCGGGGTCGCATGCCGAGTGTCTCCGCACACGCTTCCCCAGTAAATCTCGGGGAAGTTCTCGGGGAAGCATGCCGGTCCAGTGCCTGCACACGCAGCCCCTAACACCAGGGAAGATTCTCCCGGGGTCGCATGCCGAGTGTCTCCGCACACGCTTCCCCAGTTCTCGGGGAAGCATGCCGGTCCAGTACCCGCACACGCAGCCCCTAACACCAAGGAAGATTCTCCCGGGGTGGCATGCCGAGTTTCCGCACACGCTACCCCAGTAAATCTCTGGGAGGTTCTCGGGGAAGCATGCCCGTCCAGTGCCCGCACACGCAGCCCCTAACACCAGGGAAGATTCTCCCGGGGTCGCATGCCGAGAGTCTCCGCACACGCTACCCCAGTAAATCTCGGGGACGTTCTCGGGGAAGCATGCCCTTCCAGTGCCCGCACACGCAGCCCCTAACTCCAGGGAAGATTCTCCCGGGGTCGCATGCAGAGTGTCTCCGCACACGCTACCCCAGTAAATCTCGGGGACGTTCTCGGGGACACATGGCGGTCCAGTGCCCGACACCGGGGTACACGATTGCCCGAAGTGGCAGAGGGAGTCTTAAGGGAATGGATGCATCATCACGCCGCTCAATAATGCCCGAGCAAACTGACCAATATCTAAGTGCATTTAAGTGAAAATAAAAAAAATAAGGTCAATGCATATCTCCCTATATATATATAGATCCGACTTTTGATTCATAACCCGGCGCCAGACGAACTCGTGTGTTTGTTGCGTTTTTTCTTGTGTTGTTTGTTATTCTCGCTGGGTCGCGTGCAGAGTGTCTCCGCACACGCTACCTGGCAAAATCAGACGGGACGTTCGCAGGGATGCATGCAGGTACTGTCCCCGTGCACGATTGCCCGAACCCCAGGGAACATCCTCCCGGGGTCGCATGCAGCGCGTCTCCAAACAGGCTTCCCCGCTAAATCAGAGGGGAAGTTCTCGGAGACGCATGCCCGTCCAGTGCCCGCACACGCAGCCCCTAACACCAGGGAAGATTCTCCCGGGGTCGCATGCAGAGTCTCCGCACACGCTACCCCGTTAAATCTCGGGGAAGTTCTCGGGGAAGCATGCCGGTCCAGTGCCCGCACACGCAGCCCCTAACACCAGGGAAGATTCTCCCGGGGTCGCATGCAGAGTGTCTCCGCACACGTTACCCCAGTAAATCTCGGGGAAGTTCTCGGGGAAGCATGCCGGTCCAGTGCCCGCACACGCAGCCCCTAACACCAGGGAAGATTCTCAAGGTGTCGCATGCCGAGTCTCCGCACACGCTACCCCAGAAAATCTCGGGGAAGTTCTCGGGGAAGCATGCCCGTCCAGTGCCCGCACACGCAGCCCCTAACACCAGGGAAGATTCTCCCGGGGTCGCATGCAGAGTGTCTCCGCACACGCCATCCCTCATTGCGTGCGACCCTGGTAGAATCTTCGCGGGTAGTAGGGGTTGCGTGTGCGGGCACTGGACCGACATTCGTCCCCGAGAACGTACCCTGTGATTTACAGGGGTAGCGTGTGCGGAGACACTCTGCATGCGACCCCGGGAGAATCTTCCCTGGTGTTTGGGGTTGCCTGTGCGGGCACTGGACCAGCATGCGTCCCCGAGAACGTCCCCTGCGATTTACAGGGGTAGTGTGTGCGGAGACACTCTGCATGCGACCCCGGAAGAATCTTCCCGGGTGTTTGGGGTTGCCTGTGCGGGCACTGGACCGGCATGCTTCCCCGAGAACGTCCCCCAGATTTACAGTGTGCGGAGACAGTCAATAATGTACATAATACATAATAGAGAACAAAGTGTATGTGTAGCCAAAAAAAAAAAAAAAAAAGCTAAGTGTGGCCAAAAAAAAAAATAAAAAAAAATAAAGAATTTTTTTTTACAGCTTTGGATTCTTTGTCAAAATTAACTTACTAGAGAGCTCAAAATTAGATTTGTAGGGCTTGTACTGTAGAAGTTATTCACACATTTCGAAAT
This sequence comes from Ctena decussata, assembly GCA_963989385.1. Taxonomy (NCBI): domain Eukaryota; kingdom Metazoa; phylum Mollusca; class Bivalvia; order Lucinida; family Lucinidae; genus Ctena; species Ctena decussata. The sequence continues at coordinate 14,814 of CAXDIV010000029.1, forward strand.
GTTGAATGTATCATATGCAATACGTTGTGTACATGGATGCTGTTTGAGATTTTACCTCTTTTTAGCAATCTGGTATACTGTTTTGGTCTGAGTGTTAGATAATCATGCATCTGTTAAGCAGATAATGTCAATAAGTAGCATAAAAGAATGACAGTAGGTGACGTTCTCGGGGAGGCATGCCCGTCCAGTGCCCGCACACGCACCCCCTAACACCAGGGATGATTCTCCTGGGGTCGCATGCAAAGTGTCTCCGCACACGCTACCCCGCTTAATCAGAGGAACACCAGGATAGATTCCCCCGGGGTCGCATGCAGAGTGTCTCCGCACACACTATCCCGCTAAATCAGAGGGGAAGTTCTCGGAGACGCATGCCCGTTCAGAGCCCGAACACGCAACCCCTAAAACCAGGGATGCATGCGGTCCTGTCCCCGTACACGCGGGCCCTGACACCAGGGCACACGATTGCCCGAACACCAGGGAAAATTCTTCTCGGGTCTTATAGGAGGATACAATCGAGTGGCGCTTTGGTCGACAAAAATGGCGCTTTGGCAGATTTTAATGGCGTTCTGGCAGATTTGATAGTCGACCATAGCGCCATTTTGGCGCTTTGGTCGAAATTTTGTGGCGCTTTGGCAGACTTGAATGGCGCTGTGGTCGACTTGTTTAAAATACGCTATATTGAGCTTATTTTACGTGCTTTTATGTATGTTTGAGTCAAAACGGACCTGCAAAGATATTTACATGACATTTAGGTGAGAATCCCTGAGCTTTTAGCACTGATATTAAAGTTACTATGCAAAGGTATGGTTTACTATATATTGCATATAACTTTGGATCTATAAGTCCCATATGTCTTATAATTCCATGCGATTGTTGCCTATATATCGGCAAATAGTGTAGGCTAGGCCGTACCCCTATCCCTGGCCCTATAACAGATATGTTTTCTAAGTCAGAGGCTGAATCTTCCCTGGTGTTAGGAGTTGCGTGTGCGGGCACTGGACAGGCATGCGACCCCGAGATCTTCCCCTCTGATTTACAGGGGTAGTGTGTGCGGAGACACTCTGCAAGCGACCCCGGGAGAATCTTCCCTGGTGTTATTGGTTGCGTGTACGCTGCGACCCCGAGATCTTCCCCTTCTGATTTACAGGGGCAGCGTGTGCGGAGACACTCTGTATGCGACCCCGGGAGAATCTTCCCTGCTGTATGGGGTTGAGAGTGCGGGCACTGGACCGGCATGCGTCCCCGATATCGTTCCCTGTGATTTACAGGGGTAGTGTGTGCGGAGACACTCTGCATGCGACCCCCGGGAGAATCATCCCTGGTGTTAGGGTTGCGTGTGCGGGTACTGGACAGGCATGCGACCCTGAGATCTTCCCCTCTGATTTACAGGGGTAGTGTGTGCGGAGACACTCTGCATGCGACCCCGGGAGAATCATCCCTGGTGTTAGGGTTGCGTGTGCGGGTACTGGACAGGCATGCGACCCTGAGATCTTCCCCTCTGATTTACAGGGGTAGTGTGTGCGGAGACACTCTGCATGCGACCCCGGGAGAATCTTCCCTGGTGTTATTGGTTGCGTGTACGCTGCGACCCAGAGATCTTCCCCTTCTGATTTACAGTGGTAGCGTGTGCAGAGACACTCTGCATGCGACCCCGGGAGAATCTTCCCTGCTGTATGGAGTTGCGTGTGCGGGCACTGGACCGGCATGCTTCCCCGAGAACGTCCCCCATATTTACAGGGGTAGCGTGTGCGGAGACTTGATTGATTGTTCTGGGTTTAACGGCCCTTTGAGACAGTATTTCAGTCTATATCGGGCCGTCTCCCAGAAAGGGAGAAAGAGGAGAAATGATAGACGAGAGAAAAAATGTCCAAACAACCCCCAACCTGCACCTACTGCAGGCACAGTAGGCCCTACAATGTTCCAAATCAGTAGGACGCCCCGGCACTGGAAGTTACACACACAGCACCATCGCACCACCCGACCATCCCCGTGTGCGGAGACTCTCAATAATGTACATTACAACCCGCACCTACTGCAGGCACAGTAGTCCCTACAATGTTCCAAATCAGTAGGACGCCCCGGCACTGGAAGTTACACACAGCACCATCGCACCACCCGACCATACCCGTGTGCGGAGACACTCAATAATATACATTATATATATAATAGAGAACAAAGTGTATGTGTAGCCAGAAATTTTTTTTTTTTTTTTTTTTTTACAGCTTTGGATTCTTTGTCAAAATTCACTTACTAGAGAGCTCAAAATTAGATTTGTAGGGCTTGTACTTTAGAAGTTATTCACACATTTCGAAATGTTGAATGTATCATATGCAATACGTTGTGTACATGGATGCTATTTGAGATTTTACCTCTTTTCAGCATTCTGGTATACTATTTTGGTCTGAGTGTTAGATAATCATGGATCTGTTAAGCAGATAATGTCAATAATATGCATGCCAGTCCAGTGCCCGCACACGCACCCCCTAACACCAGGGATGATTCTCCTGGGGTCGCATGCAAAGTGTCTCCGCACACGCTACCCAGCTTAATCAGAGGAACACGAGGAATGATTCTCCCGGGGTCGCATGCAGAGTGTCTCCGCACACGCTATCCCGCTAAATCATAGGGGAAGTTCTCGGAGACGCATGCCCGTCCAGTGCCCGCTCACGCACCCCCTAACACCAGGGAAAATTTTCCTGGGGTCGCATGCAAAGTGTCTCCGCACACGCTACCCCGTTTAATCAGAGCAACACCAGGGAAGATTCTCCGGGGCTCGCATGCAGAGTGTCTCCGCACACGCTTCCCCGCTAAATCAGAGGGGAATTTCTCGGGGACGCATGCCCGTCCAGTGCCCGCTCACGCACCCCTAACCCCAGGGATGATTCTCCTGGGGTCGCATGCAAAGTGTCTCCGCACACGCTACCCCGCTTAATCAGAGGAACACCAGGGAAGATTCTCCCGGGGTCGCATGCAGAGTGTCTCCGCACACGCTACCCCGTTAAATCAGAGGGGAATTTCTCGGGGACGCATGCCCGTCCAGTGCCCGCACACGCAACCCCTAACACCAGGGATGATTCTCCTGGGGTCGCATGCAGAGTGTCTCCGCACACGCTACCCCTGTAAATCACAGGGGACGTTCTCGGGGATGCATGGCGGTCTAGTGCCCGACACCGGGGCACACGAAAGCCCGAAGTGGCAGAGGGAGTCTGAAGGGAATGGATGCATCATCACGCCGCTCAAGAATGCCCGAGCAAACTGACCATGTCTCCTGCATTTAAGTGAAAATAACTAAAAAAAAAAAAAAAGAAAACGGTCAATACATATCTCCCTATATATATATATATATATAAATATATAGATCCGACTTTTGATTCATAACCCTGCGCCAGACGAAGTCTGTTTCTTGTGTTGGCTTTTATTCTTTCTGGGTCGCATGCAGAGTGCCTCCGCACACGCTACCCGGCAAAAATCATACGGGACGTTCGCGGGGATGCATGCAGGTCCTGTCCCCGTACACGATTGCCCGAACACCAGGTAAGATCCTCCCGGGGTAGCATGGAGCCTGTCTCCGAACACGCTGCCCCGCTAAATCAGAGGGGAAGTTCTCGGAGACGCATGCCCGTCCAGTGCCCGCACACGCACCTCCAAACACCAGGGATGATTCTCCTGGGGTCGCATGCAAAGTGTCTCCACACACGCTACCCCGCTTAATCAGAGGAACTCCAGGGAAGATTCTCCTGGGGTCGCGCGCAGACTGTCTCCGCACACGCTACCCAGCTTAATCAGAGGGGAAGTTCTCGGAGACGCATGCCCGTCCAGTGCCCGAACACAAAACCCGTAACACCAGGGATGATTCTCCTGGGGTTGCATGCAATGTGTCTCCGCAGACGCTACCCCGCTTAATCAGAGGAGCACCAGGGAAGATTCTCCCGGGGTCGCATGCAGAGTGTCTCCGCACACGCTTCCCCGCTTAATCAGAGGGGAAGTTCTCGGAGACGCATGCCCGTCCAGTGCCCGCACACGAACCCCTAACACCAGGGATGATTCTCCTGGGGTCGCATGCAAAGTGTCTCCGCACACGCTACCCCGCTTAATCAGAGGAACACCAGGATAGATTCCCCGAGGGCTCGCATGGAGAGTGTGTCCGCTCACACTTCCCCGCTAAATCAGAGGGGAAGTTCTCGGAGACGCATGCCCGTTCAGAGCTCGAACACGCAACCCCTATAACCAGGGATGCATGCGGTCCTGTCCCCGTACACGCGGGCCCTGACACCAGGGCACACGCAACCCCTAACACCAGGGAATTCTTCTCGGGTCTTATAGGAGGATACAATCGAGTGGCGCTTTGGTCGCCAAAAATGGCGCTTTGGCAGATTTTAATGGCGCTCTGGCAGATTGGACAGTCGACCATAGCGCCATTTTGGCGCTTTGGTCGAATTTTTGTGGCGCTTTGGCAGACTTGAATGGCGCTGTGGTCGACTTTTTTAAAATACGCTATATTGAGCTTATTTTACGTGCTTTTATGTATTTTTTAATCAAAACTGGCCTGCAAAGATATTTACATGACATTTAGGAGAGAATCCCTGAGCTTTTAGCACTGATATAAAAGTTACTATGCAAAGGTATGGTTTACAATATATTGCATATAACTTTGGATCTATAAGTCCCAAATGTCTTATAATTCCATGTGATTGTTGCCTATAGATCGGCAAATAGTATAGGCTAAGCCGTACCCCTAACCCTGGCCCTATAACATATTTTTTCTAAGTCAGAGGCTGAATCTTCCCTGGTGTTAGGGGTTGCGTGTGCGGGCACTGGACAGGCATGCGAACCCGAGATCTTCCCCTCTGATTTACAGGGGTAGTGTGTGCTGGCGGAGACACTCTGCATGCGACCCCGGGAGAATCTTCCCTAGTGTTATTGGTTAGTTTAAACGATATCCCCTGGTGTTATTGGTTGCGTGTACGCTGCGACCCCGAGATCTTCCCCTTCTGATTTACAGGGGTTGTGTGTGCGGAGATCACTCTGCATGCTATCCCGCAAGAATCTTCCCCCGGTGTTAGTGGTTGCGTGTGCGGGCACTGGACCTGCATGCCTCCCCTCTGATTTACAGGGGTAGCGTGTGCGGAAACACTCTGCATGCTACCCCGCGAGAATCTTCCCCCGGTGTTAGTGGTTGACCTGCAT
>CAXDIV010000032.1:0-51000 GCA_963989385.1 Ctena decussata
TGCTTATAAGACGGGGATTTCCCTCCAACGGAAAGAATCTTTGGGATTGTTAGGGAAACTCTCGCCTTACGGCGCAATGGGTTGTTCTATATGTGCAAGACGTGGGGAAGGGGGGGGGGAAGCATGCGGCTTTTTGCAGAATCGCTGATTGCACATGATGTACCTATTTATTCGGTTATAAGATTGGGGATCTCACAAGGTCATTGGGATTGTAAGGAAAACATCCGTCTTACCGCACAATGGGTTTTCTGTTTAAAATGGCATGCGTCTTATAGCCGAACGCTGTTTGAACAGGTTGCAGCCACTTATTCAGTTATAAGACGGGGATTTCCTCCCAACAACATATCTAGTTCCGTCTTTAAGATATTGTTAGTTATTCTGTGTTTACGGACGGAGGAGTACATGCGTCTCATAGCCAAATCGCTGTTCACACGACATACTTCTATATTCAGTTATAAGACGAGGGAAATCTAGGTCTAGATCGTGAAAAGATCTAGATCTTTGGGTTTGTATTGGGAAACGCCGTCTAACAGCACAATTACACAATAGTGATTAGGTAATTATCGGGTTTTCTGTGTGCGTATTGGTAGGGGAGTGGGGAGAAGACTGGGGACAGGGCATGCGTCTAATAGCAGAATTGCTGTTTGCACATGGTGCTCCTACTCATTCGGTTATGAAACAGGGGTAGCCGCTTTACAACACAATAACGCAATAGTGATTAATATATTGTGGGTTATTCTGTGTGTGGGTGGAGACATGCTTCTTATAGCCGAATTAAAGGGTTATCGGCGTACCATATCTAAGAGGTATTCTAACACAGTGCGCCTATAGAAGCAATGGAAAGTTTCCGTGTTTTATTCTGCAACAAACTGTCGGGCAGTTGTAAGTAGATATATCACTCGCGCTCCGCGCTCGTGATTTGATCTACATTACAACTGACATCCAAAAAGTGAAACATTACTCAGCAGTTCACTGCTAGAGCTAATCTATTTCTTAAATAAGACTCTTGTCTGGCAAACCAAAAATAGTTATGTCCGAACTTGCATGCCTGACGAAATTACTGCATTTTAGCGGTAAACAAAATGTTGCCAAGGTACAATTCTGTGGTAAAATTTTGCAGTTTTTTTAAGATATTGCAAGAGTAATGATTATCTATATGGGCTATTCATCTTATATAGTAGTTATGCTTTTATTTGTTAATTTGAAGGAGGACACATAGTGCGAACTTTGCTTTCAACAAGATATTTATGCCTTCACTTACAAGAACAACCATGTTGAACATTCTAGGGGGTATTGGACGAGTGATGGTTCCTGCTCACCTGTGCAGTATTGTTAATTGGATAATTTCCCTTAGGAACGGTCTACACTATAATCGACTCGCTTTTTTGGGACAACACATAAGCCTAGCATCCCCCGAAGGGGAATCCGGCGAGAAGTGAACATCCAGATCAGACGCTTCAAACCCGAGGTCTGATCAGGATCTGCACTGTTTGCCTTAAATGTTGGAATTTTTGTAAGAATAATCTAAAATCAGTAATAATAAACTATGTATTTTTTTCTTATTTTTAATTTTATTCTATTCTATTTCATTTGTTTATTTATTCATTTACTTATTTTTTTTTTTATCATTATTATTATTATTTTTTTTTTTTCATTTTCCTTTTCTTTGCGAACCTTTGAATTGTTGAATTTGTTTTGCTAGTTCCTATTTAAATTACGCATCCAAAGGAATTCTGACAGGATCGGTGGCAATGCATTTCTTAAACGAAGCGACTGAGTTTTCAGCGCCGCAAAAGGCAAAACTCTTAAAGTTTCAGTTTTTGGACTCATGGGGAAGCATGAAGACATAATGTTAACTTTGAAAAAGATGTATCATTTTAATCCTCAGAATAAAGACTGTCAGAAATAAGGTTATAAAAAAATCAGTATAGCTCGAAATTTTCAGAAATACGCACTGAAAATGGAAAATTTCGCAATTCTTTTGAATATTCCAGTGAATGTATATGTCAAGATAGGCATGTAATTAAAAAGGCAAGGGAAGCAAGAAAACTTTAACTTTTTCGAAAAATGAAAACACCTTCGTGTAGGTAATATACCATGCTTTCAGAATATAGGTTATAAAATATTCAAATAATTTGAAAAAGGTAAGAAAAACATAAAATTATTGATATTCCGTATTCAATTCTATGTAAATTTGATACCCAATATTAGACAGACAAGGCTGTCTAACAGGGGCGATAACAAAATCGATAATCCAATGCATCGGTAAAGAATGTTCAGTATGGCTTAATCGTGTTAATCTAGCGTCACTTTGTTTATTTAAGTAAATATTGACCTCATCCGTAGAAAAAAGTACCTTTGGCATAAACAAACTGTGCCAGGCTGCACATGCACAATATCAGAGTTCGCAAAGAAAACAGCTAGGCTGTGCACTGTTTTGAAAAAGAACTGCCCATGTCTGATCAGCCTGCGCATTTCATGTAGAGGCTAGTGTTTAGCTAGCGAAATTCGCGTATATCCTTCATATACTCATCCCATGACGCGGGTCAGTTGTATAACAGCAACATGCGCGTGGAAAAAGACATTCGAATATACAGTCCGAACATCACAGAACAGTCTGCGCGTACGTACAGTCTGGTAATATTAGGGTTTGCATGGGTGCTGGATGAACTGAGCATGCATTGTTCATATAATTATTATGCGTTTGTGAATCCCGCGTCTCATTTGCTAAATAACTGTTGGCTGTATCCCAGAGGAGATCCTGATCAGACCGCTCCCTTCAACACTAGCTCTTAGGGCTTAACGGTAAGCTTTGGATACTGATGTACGGGTTATGCTCTGAAATACACAGTTTCTGGTGCATGCGGACCAGTAAGCACAGTTTCCAATAAAAGCTTTACACCACGCAAATCCTTGAAATAACGTATCAACGTCGATTTAACATTATTTTGTCAAACAAATGTTGATACGCATTGATACCCAACGTTATGTGCCTCTTAGCGGGGCAGATTGGGCGCGGCGGAAGGGGCTGGGGGACAAAAGGCGTTAAAATATGTACTTGAATAGTGCATGCCCCAGAGATGAGGATGATTAGACTCATCTAAACAGTTGTTCATATTTGTTAACTTAAATATCCAGTGTGATTCTTCTTCTCGTTAACGTGAAAAGTGGATCCATTCTTGTATAAGGGTCGGATCCGAGTCTTCGCTGTTCGCACAAGATGTACTTACTAATATGCTTATAAGACGGGGATTTCCCTCCAACGGAAAGAATCTTTGGGATTGTTAGGGAAACTCTCGCCTTACGGCGCAATGGGTTGTTCTATATGTGCAAGACGTGGGGAAGGGGGGGGGGGAAGCATGCGGCTTTTTGCAGAATCGCTGATTGCACATGATGTACCTATTTATTCGGTTATAAGATTGGGGATCTCACAAGGTCATTGGGATTGTAAGGAAAACATCCGTCTTACCGCACAATGGGTTTTCTGTTTAAAATGGCATGCGTCTTATAGCCGAACGCTGTTTGAACAGGTTGCAGCCACTTATTCAGTTATAAGACGGGGATTTCCTCCCAACAACATATCTAGTTCCGTCTTTAAGATATTGTTAGTTATTCTGTGTTTACGGACGGAGGAGTACATGCGTCTCATAGCCAAATCGCTGTTCACACGACATACTTCTATATTCAGTTATAAGACGAGGGAAATCTAGGTCTAGATCGTGAAAAGATCTAGATCTTTGGGTTTGTATTGGGAAACGCCGTCTAACAGCACAATTACACAATAGTGATTAGGTAATTATCGGGTTTTCTGTGTGCGTATTGGTAGGGGAGTGGGGAGAAGACTGGGGACAGGGCATGCGTCTAATAGCAGAATTGCTGTTTGCACATGGTGCTCCTACTCATTCGGTTATGAAACAGGGGTAGCCGCTTTACAACACAATAACGCAATAGTGATTAATATATTGTGGGTTATTCTGTGTGTGGGTGGAGACATGCTTCTTATAGCCGAATTAAAGGGTTATCGGCGTACCATATCTAAGAGGTATTCTAACACAGTGCGCCTATAGAAGCAATGGAAAGTTTCCGTGTTTTATTCTGCAACAAACTGTCGGGCAGTTGTAAGTAGATATATCACTCGCGCTCCGCGCTCGTGATTTGATCTACATTACAACTGACATCCAAAAAGTGAAACATTACTCAGCAGTTCACTGCTAGAGCTAATCTATTTCTTAAATAAGACTCTTGTCTGGCAAACCAAAAATAGTTATGTCCGAACTTGCATGCCTGACGAAATTACTGCATTTTAGCGGTAAACAAAATGTTGCCAAGGTACAATTCTGTGGTAAAATTTTGCAGTTTTTTTAAGATATTGCAAGAGTAATGATTATCTATATGGGCTATTCATCTTATATAGTAGTTATGCTTTTATTTGTTAATTTGAAGGAGGACACATAGTGCGAACTTTGCTTTCAACAAGATATTTATGCCTTCACTTACAAGAACAACCATGTTGAACATTCTAGGGGGTATTGGACGAGTGATGGTTCCTGCTCACCTGTGCAGTATTGTTAATTGGATAATTTCCCTTAGGAACGGTCTACACTATAATCGACTCGCTTTTTTGGGACAACACATAAGCCTAGCATCCCCCGAAGGGGAATCCGGCGAGAAGTGAACATCCAGATCAGACGCTTCAAACCCGAGGTCTGATCAGGATCTGCACTGTTTGCCTTAAATGTTGGAATTTTTGTAAGAATAATCTAAAATCAGTAATAATAAACTATGTATTTTTTTCTTATTTTTAATTTTATTCTATTCTATTTCATTTGTTTATTTATTCATTTACTTATTTTTTTTTTTATCATTATTATTATTATTTTTTTTTTTTCATTTTCCTTTTCTTTGCGAACCTTTGAATTGTTGAATTTGTTTTGCTAGTTCCTATTTAAATTACGCATCCAAAGGAATTCTGACAGGATCGGTGGCAATGCATTTCTTAAACGAAGCGACTGAGTTTTCAGCGCCGCAAAAGGCAAAACTCTTAAAGTTTCAGTTTTTGGACTCATGGGGAAGCATGAAGACATAATGTTAACTTTGAAAAAGATGTATCATTTTAATCCTCAGAATAAAGACTGTCAGAAATAAGGTTATAAAAAAATCAGTATAGCTCGAAATTTTCAGAAATACGCACTGAAAATGGAAAATTTCGCAATTCTTTTGAATATTCCAGTGAATGTATATGTCAAGATAGGCATGTAATTAAAAAGGCAAGGGAAGCAAGAAAACTTTAACTTTTTCGAAAAATGAAAACACCTTCGTGTAGGTAATATACCATGCTTTCAGAATATAGGTTATAAAATATTCAAATAATTTGAAAAAGGTAAGAAAAACATAAAATTATTGATATTCCGTATTCAATTCTATGTAAATTTGATACCCAATATTAGACAGACAAGGCTGTCTAACAGGGGCGATAACAAAATCGATAATCCAATGCATCGGTAAAGAATGTTCAGTATGGCTTAATCGTGTTAATCTAGCGTCACTTTGTTTATTTAAGTAAATATTGACCTCATCCGTAGAAAAAAGTACCTTTGGCATAAACAAACTGTGCCAGGCTGCACATGCACAATATCAGAGTTCGCAAAGAAAACAGCTAGGCTGTGCACTGTTTTGAAAAAGAACTGCCCATGTCTGATCAGCCTGCGCATTTCATGTAGAGGCTAGTGTTTAGCTAGCGAAATTCGCGTATATCCTTCATATACTCATCCCATGACGCGGGTCAGTTGTATAACAGCAACATGCGCGTGGAAAAAGACATTCGAATATACAGTCCGAACATCACAGAACAGTCTGCGCGTACGTACAGTCTGGTAATATTAGGGTTTGCATGGGTGCTGGATGAACTGAGCATGCATTGTTCATATAATTATTATGCGTTTGTGAATCCCGCGTCTCATTTGCTAAATAACTGTTGGCTGTATCCCAGAGGAGATCCTGATCAGACCGCTCCCTTCAACACTAGCTCTTAGGGCTTAACGGTAAGCTTTGGATACTGATGTACGGGTTATGCTCTGAAATACACAGTTTCTGGTGCATGCGGACCAGTAAGCACAGTTTCCAATAAAAGCTTTACACCACGCAAATCCTTGAAATAACGTATCAACGTCGATTTAACATTATTTTGTCAAACAAATGTTGATACGCATTGATACCCAACGTTATGTGCCTCTTAGCGGGGCAGATTGGGCGCGGCGGAAGGGGCTGGGGGACAAAAGGCGTTAAAATATGTACTTGAATAGTGCATGCCCCAGAGATGAGGATGATTAGACTCATCTAAACAGTTGTTCATATTTGTTAACTTAAATATCCAGTGTGATTCTTCTTCTCGTTAACGTGAAAAGTGGATCCATTCTTGTATAAGGGTCGGATCCGAGTCTTCGCTGTTCGCACAAGATGTACTTACTAATATGCTTATAAGACGGGGATTTCCCTCCAACGGAAAGAATCTTTGGGATTGTTAGGGAAACTCTCGCCTTACGGCGCAATGGGTTGTTCTATATGTGCAAGACGTGGGGAAGGGGGGGGGGGGAAGCATGCGGCTTTTTGCAGAATCGCTGATTGCACATGATGTACCTATTTATTCGGTTATAAGATTGGGGATCTCACAAGGTCATTGGGATTGTAAGGAAAACATCCGTCTTACCGCACAATGGGTTTTCTGTTTAAAATGGCATGCGTCTTATAGCCGAACGCTGTTTGAACAGGTTGCAGCCACTTATTCAGTTATAAGACGGGGATTTCCTCCCAACAACATATCTAGTTCCGTCTTTAAGATATTGTTAGTTATTCTGTGTTTACGGACGGAGGAGTACATGCGTCTCATAGCCAAATCGCTGTTCACACGACATACTTCTATATTCAGTTATAAGACGAGGGAAATCTAGGTCTAGATCGTGAAAAGATCTAGATCTTTGGGTTTGTATTGGGAAACGCCGTCTAACAGCACAATTACACAATAGTGATTAGGTAATTATCGGGTTTTCTGTGTGCGTATTGGTAGGGGAGTGGGGAGAAGACTGGGGACAGGGCATGCGTCTAATAGCAGAATTGCTGTTTGCACATGGTGCTCCTACTCATTCGGTTATGAAACAGGGGTAGCCGCTTTACAACACAATAACGCAATAGTGATTAATATATTGTGGGTTATTCTGTGTGTGGGTGGAGACATGCTTCTTATAGCCGAATTAAAGGGTTATCGGCGTACCATATCTAAGAGGTATTCTAACACAGTGCGCCTATAGAAGCAATGGAAAGTTTCCGTGTTTTATTCTGCAACAAACTGTCGGGCAGTTGTAAGTAGATATATCACTCGCGCTCCGCGCTCGTGATTTGATCTACATTACAACTGACATCCAAAAAGTGAAACATTACTCAGCAGTTCACTGCTAGAGCTAATCTATTTCTTAAATAAGACTCTTGTCTGGCAAACCAAAAATAGTTATGTCCGAACTTGCATGCCTGACGAAATTACTGCATTTTAGCGGTAAACAAAATGTTGCCAAGGTACAATTCTGTGGTAAAATTTTGCAGTTTTTTTAAGATATTGCAAGAGTAATGATTATCTATATGGGCTATTCATCTTATATAGTAGTTATGCTTTTATTTGTTAATTTGAAGGAGGACACATAGTGCGAACTTTGCTTTCAACAAGATATTTATGCCTTCACTTACAAGAACAACCATGTTGAACATTCTAGGGGGTATTGGACGAGTGATGGTTCCTGCTCACCTGTGCAGTATTGTTAATTGGATAATTTCCCTTAGGAACGGTCTACACTATAATCGACTCGCTTTTTTGGGACAACACATAAGCCTAGCATCCCCCGAAGGGGAATCCGGCGAGAAGTGAACATCCAGATCAGACGCTTCAAACCCGAGGTCTGATCAGGATCTGCACTGTTTGCCTTAAATGTTGGAATTTTTGTAAGAATAATCTAAAATCAGTAATAATAAACTATGTATTTTTTTCTTATTTTTAATTTTATTCTATTCTATTTCATTTGTTTATTTATTCATTTACTTATTTTTTTTTTTATCATTATTATTATTATTTTTTTTTTTTCATTTTCCTTTTCTTTGCGAACCTTTGAATTGTTGAATTTGTTTTGCTAGTTCCTATTTAAATTACGCATCCAAAGGAATTCTGACAGGATCGGTGGCAATGCATTTCTTAAACGAAGCGACTGAGTTTTCAGCGCCGCAAAAGGCAAAACTCTTAAAGTTTCAGTTTTTGGACTCATGGGGAAGCATGAAGACATAATGTTAACTTTGAAAAAGATGTATCATTTTAATCCTCAGAATAAAGACTGTCAGAAATAAGGTTATAAAAAAATCAGTATAGCTCGAAATTTTCAGAAATACGCACTGAAAATGGAAAATTTCGCAATTCTTTTGAATATTCCAGTGAATGTATATGTCAAGATAGGCATGTAATTAAAAAGGCAAGGGAAGCAAGAAAACTTTAACTTTTTCGAAAAATGAAAACACCTTCGTGTAGGTAATATACCATGCTTTCAGAATATAGGTTATAAAATATTCAAATAATTTGAAAAAGGTAAGAAAAACATAAAATTATTGATATTCCGTATTCAATTCTATGTAAATTTGATACCCAATATTAGACAGACAAGGCTGTCTAACAGGGGCGATAACAAAATCGATAATCCAATGCATCGGTAAAGAATGTTCAGTATGGCTTAATCGTGTTAATCTAGCGTCACTTTGTTTATTTAAGTAAATATTGACCTCATCCGTAGAAAAAAGTACCTTTGGCATAAACAAACTGTGCCAGGCTGCACATGCACAATATCAGAGTTCGCAAAGAAAACAGCTAGGCTGTGCACTGTTTTGAAAAAGAACTGCCCATGTCTGATCAGCCTGCGCATTTCATGTAGAGGCTAGTGTTTAGCTAGCGAAATTCGCGTATATCCTTCATATACTCATCCCATGACGCGGGTCAGTTGTATAACAGCAACATGCGCGTGGAAAAAGACATTCGAATATACAGTCCGAACATCACAGAACAGTCTGCGCGTACGTACAGTCTGGTAATATTAGGGTTTGCATGGGTGCTGGATGAACTGAGCATGCATTGTTCATATAATTATTATGCGTTTGTGAATCCCGCGTCTCATTTGCTAAATAACTGTTGGCTGTATCCCAGAGGAGATCCTGATCAGACCGCTCCCTTCAACACTAGCTCTTAGGGCTTAACGGTAAGCTTTGGATACTGATGTACGGGTTATGCTCTGAAATACACAGTTTCTGGTGCATGCGGACCAGTAAGCACAGTTTCCAATAAAAGCTTTACACCACGCAAATCCTTGAAATAACGTATCAACGTCGATTTAACATTATTTTGTCAAACAAATGTTGATACGCATTGATACCCAACGTTATGTGCCTCTTAGCGGGGCAGATTGGGCGCGGCGGAAGGGGCTGGGGGACAAAAGGCGTTAAAATATGTACTTGAATAGTGCATGCCCCAGAGATGAGGATGATTAGACTCATCTAAACAGTTGTTCATATTTGTTAACTTAAATATCCAGTGTGATTCTTCTTCTCGTTAACGTGAAAAGTGGATCCATTCTTGTATAAGGGTCGGATCCGAGTCTTCGCTGTTCGCACAAGATGTACTTACTAATATGCTTATAAGACGGGGATTTCCCTCCAACGGAAAGAATCTTTGGGATTGTTAGGGAAACTCTCGCCTTACGGCGCAATGGGTTGTTCTATATGTGCAAGACGTGGGGAAGGGGGGGGGGAAGCATGCGGCTTTTTGCAGAATCGCTGATTGCACATGATGTACCTATTTATTCGGTTATAAGATTGGGGATCTCACAAGGTCATTGGGATTGTAAGGAAAACATCCGTCTTACCGCACAATGGGTTTTCTGTTTAAAATGGCATGCGTCTTATAGCCGAACGCTGTTTGAACAGGTTGCAGCCACTTATTCAGTTATAAGACGGGGATTTCCTCCCAACAACATATCTAGTTCCGTCTTTAAGATATTGTTAGTTATTCTGTGTTTACGGACGGAGGAGTACATGCGTCTCATAGCCAAATCGCTGTTCACACGACATACTTCTATATTCAGTTATAAGACGAGGGAAATCTAGGTCTAGATCGTGAAAAGATCTAGATCTTTGGGTTTGTATTGGGAAACGCCGTCTAACAGCACAATTACACAATAGTGATTAGGTAATTATCGGGTTTTCTGTGTGCGTATTGGTAGGGGAGTGGGGAGAAGACTGGGGACAGGGCATGCGTCTAATAGCAGAATTGCTGTTTGCACATGGTGCTCCTACTCATTCGGTTATGAAACAGGGGAAGCCGCTTTACAACACAATAACGCAATAGTGATTAATATATTGTGGGTTATTCTGTGTGTGGGTGGAGACATGCTTCTTATAGCCGAATTAAAGGGTTATCGGCGTACCATATCTAAGAGGTATTCTAACACAGTGCGCCTATAGAAGCAATGGAAAGTTTCCGTGTTTTATTCTGCAACAAACTGTCGGGCAGTTGTAAGTAGATATATCACTCGCGCTCCGCGCTCGTGATTTGATCTACATTACAACTGACATCCAAAAAGTGAAACATTACTCAGCAGTTCACTGCTAGAGCTAATCTATTTCTTAAATAAGACTCTTGTCTGGCAAACCAAAAATAGTTATGTCCGAACTTGCATGCCTGACGAAATTACTGCATTTTAGCGGTAAACAAAATGTTGCCAAGGTACAATTCTGTGGTAAAATTTTGCAGTTTTTTTAAGATATTGCAAGAGTAATGATTATCTATATGGGCTATTCATCTTATATAGTAGTTATGCTTTTATTTGTTAATTTGAAGGAGGACACATAGTGCGAACTTTGCTTTCAACAAGATATTTATGCCTTCACTTACAAGAACAACCATGTTGAACATTCTAGGGGGTATTGGACGAGTGATGGTTCCTGCTCACCTGTGCAGTATTGTTAATTGGATAATTTCCCTTAGGAACGGTCTACACTATAATCGACTCGCTTTTTTGGGACAACACATAAGCCTAGCATCCCCCGAAGGGGAATCCGGCGAGAAGTGAACATCCAGATCAGACGCTTCAAACCCGAGGTCTGATCAGGATCTGCACTGTTTGCCTTAAATGTTGGAATTTTTGTAAGAATAATCTAAAATCAGTAATAATAAACTATGTATTTTTTTCTTATTTTTAATTTTATTCTATTCTATTTCATTTGTTTATTTATTCATTTACTTATTTTTTTTTTTATCATTATTATTATTATTTTTTTTTTTTCATTTTCCTTTTCTTTGCGAACCTTTGAATTGTTGAATTTGTTTTGCTAGTTCCTATTTAAATTACGCATCCAAAGGAATTCTGACAGGATCGGTGGCAATGCATTTCTTAAACGAAGCGACTGAGTTTTCAGCGCCGCAAAAGGCAAAACTCTTAAAGTTTCAGTTTTTGGACTCATGGGGAAGCATGAAGACATAATGTTAACTTTGAAAAAGATGTATCATTTTAATCCTCAGAATAAAGACTGTCAGAAATAAGGTTATAAAAAAATCAGTATAGCTCGAAATTTTCAGAAATACGCACTGAAAATGGAAAATTTCGCAATTCTTTTGAATATTCCAGTGAATGTATATGTCAAGATAGGCATGTAATTAAAAAGGCAAGGGAAGCAAGAAAACTTTAACTTTTTCGAAAAATGAAAACACCTTCGTGTAGGTAATATACCATGCTTTCAGAATATAGGTTATAAAATATTCAAATAATTTGAAAAAGGTAAGAAAAACATAAAATTATTGATATTCCGTATTCAATTCTATGTAAATTTGATACCCAATATTAGACAGACAAGGCTGTCTAACAGGGGCGATAACAAAATCGATAATCCAATGCATCGGTAAAGAATGTTCAGTATGGCTTAATCGTGTTAATCTAGCGTCACTTTGTTTATTTAAGTAAATATTGACCTCATCCGTAGAAAAAAGTACCTTTGGCATAAACAAACTGTGCCAGGCTGCACATGCACAATATCAGAGTTCGCAAAGAAAACAGCTAGGCTGTGCACTGTTTTGAAAAAGAACTGCCCATGTCTGATCAGCCTGCGCATTTCATGTAGAGGCTAGTGTTTAGCTAGCGAAATTCGCGTATATCCTTCATATACTCATCCCATGACGCGGGTCAGTTGTATAACAGCAACATGCGCGTGGAAAAAGACATTCGAATATACAGTCCGAACATCACAGAACAGTCTGCGCGTACGTACAGTCTGGTAATATTAGGGTTTGCATGGGTGCTGGATGAACTGAGCATGCATTGTTCATATAATTATTATGCGTTTGTGAATCCCGCGTCTCATTTGCTAAATAACTGTTGGCTGTATCCCAGAGGAGATCCTGATCAGACCGCTCCCTTCAACACTAGCTCTTAGGGCTTAACGGTAAGCTTTGGATACTGATGTACGGGTTATGCTCTGAAATACACAGTTTCTGGTGCATGCGGACCAGTAAGCACAGTTTCCAATAAAAGCTTTACACCACGCAAATCCTTGAAATAACGTATCAACGTCGATTTAACATTATTTTGTCAAACAAATGTTGATACGCATTGATACCCAACGTTATGTGCCTCTTAGCGGGGCAGATTGGGCGCGGCGGAAGGGGCTGGGGGACAAAAGGCGTTAAAATATGTACTTGAATAGTGCATGCCCCAGAGATGAGGATGATTAGACTCATCTAAACAGTTGTTCATATTTGTTAACTTAAATATCCAGTGTGATTCTTCTTCTCGTTAACGTGAAAAGTGGATCCATTCTTGTATAAGGGTCGGATCCGAGTCTTCGCTGTTCGCACAAGATGTACTTACTAATATGCTTATAAGACGGGGATTTCCCTCCAACGGAAAGAATCTTTGGGATTGTTAGGGAAACTCTCGCCTTACGGCGCAATGGGTTGTTCTATATGTGCAAGACGTGGGGAAGGGGGGGGGGGAAGCATGCGGCTTTTTGCAGAATCGCTGATTGCACATGATGTACCTATTTATTCGGTTATAAGATTGGGGATCTCACAAGGTCATTGGGATTGTAAGGAAAACATCCGTCTTACCGCACAATGGGTTTTCTGTTTAAAATGGCATGCGTCTTATAGCCGAACGCTGTTTGAACAGGTTGCAGCCACTTATTCAGTTATAAGACGGGGATTTCCTCCCAACAACATATCTAGTTCCGTCTTTAAGATATTGTTAGTTATTCTGTGTTTACGGACGGAGGAGTACATGCGTCTCATAGCCAAATCGCTGTTCACACGACATACTTCTATATTCAGTTATAAGACGAGGGAAATCTAGGTCTAGATCGTGAAAAGATCTAGATCTTTGGGTTTGTATTGGGAAACGCCGTCTAACAGCACAATTACACAATAGTGATTAGGTAATTATCGGGTTTTCTGTGTGCGTATTGGTAGGGGAGTGGGGAGAAGACTGGGGACAGGGCATGCGTCTAATAGCAGAATTGCTGTTTGCACATGGTGCTCCTACTCATTCGGTTATGAAACAGGGGTAGCCGCTTTACAACACAATAACGCAATAGTGATTAATATATTGTGGGTTATTCTGTGTGTGGGTGGAGACATGCTTCTTATAGCCGAATTAAAGGGTTATCGGCGTACCATATCTAAGAGGTATTCTAACACAGTGCGCCTATAGAAGCAATGGAAAGTTTCCGTGTTTTATTCTGCAACAAACTGTCGGGCAGTTGTAAGTAGATATATCACTCGCGCTCCGCGCTCGTGATTTGATCTACATTACAACTGACATCCAAAAAGTGAAACATTACTCAGCAGTTCACTGCTAGAGCTAATCTATTTCTTAAATAAGACTCTTGTCTGGCAAACCAAAAATAGTTATGTCCGAACTTGCATGCCTGACGAAATTACTGCATTTTAGCGGTAAACAAAATGTTGCCAAGGTACAATTCTGTGGTAAAATTTTGCAGTTTTTTTAAGATATTGCAAGAGTAATGATTATCTATATGGGCTATTCATCTTATATAGTAGTTATGCTTTTATTTGTTAATTTGAAGGAGGACACATAGTGCGAACTTTGCTTTCAACAAGATATTTATGCCTTCACTTACAAGAACAACCATGTTGAACATTCTAGGGGGTATTGGACGAGTGATGGTTCCTGCTCACCTGTGCAGTATTGTTAATTGGATAATTTCCCTTAGGAACGGTCTACACTATAATCGACTCGCTTTTTTGGGACAACACATAAGCCTAGCATCCCCCGAAGGGGAATCCGGCGAGAAGTGAACATCCAGATCAGACGCTTCAAACCCGAGGTCTGATCAGGATCTGCACTGTTTGCCTTAAATGTTGGAATTTTTGTAAGAATAATCTAAAATCAGTAATAATAAACTATGTATTTTTTTCTTATTTTTAATTTTATTCTATTCTATTTCATTTGTTTATTTATTCATTTACTTATTTTTTTTTTTATCATTATTATTATTATTTTTTTTTTTTCATTTTCCTTTTCTTTGCGAACCTTTGAATTGTTGAATTTGTTTTGCTAGTTCCTATTTAAATTACGCATCCAAAGGAATTCTGACAGGATCGGTGGCAATGCATTTCTTAAACGAAGCGACTGAGTTTTCAGCGCCGCAAAAGGCAAAACTCTTAAAGTTTCAGTTTTTGGACTCATGGGGAAGCATGAAGACATAATGTTAACTTTGAAAAAGATGTATCATTTTAATCCTCAGAATAAAGACTGTCAGAAATAAGGTTATAAAAAAATCAGTATAGCTCGAAATTTTCAGAAATACGCACTGAAAATGGAAAATTTCGCAATTCTTTTGAATATTCCAGTGAATGTATATGTCAAGATAGGCATGTAATTAAAAAGGCAAGGGAAGCAAGAAAACTTTAACTTTTTCGAAAAATGAAAACACCTTCGTGTAGGTAATATACCATGCTTTCAGAATATAGGTTATAAAATATTCAAATAATTTGAAAAAGGTAAGAAAAACATAAAATTATTGATATTCCGTATTCAATTCTATGTAAATTTGATACCCAATATTAGACAGACAAGGCTGTCTAACAGGGGCGATAACAAAATCGATAATCCAATGCATCGGTAAAGAATGTTCAGTATGGCTTAATCGTGTTAATCTAGCGTCACTTTGTTTATTTAAGTAAATATTGACCTCATCCGTAGAAAAAAGTACCTTTGGCATAAACAAACTGTGCCAGGCTGCACATGCACAATATCAGAGTTCGCAAAGAAAACAGCTAGGCTGTGCACTGTTTTGAAAAAGAACTGCCCATGTCTGATCAGCCTGCGCATTTCATGTAGAGGCTAGTGTTTAGCTAGCGAAATTCGCGTATATCCTTCATATACTCATCCCATGACGCGGGTCAGTTGTATAACAGCAACATGCGCGTGGAAAAAGACATTCGAATATACAGTCCGAACATCACAGAACAGTCTGCGCGTACGTACAGTCTGGTAATATTAGGGTTTGCATGGGTGCTGGATGAACTGAGCATGCATTGTTCATATAATTATTATGCGTTTGTGAATCCCGCGTCTCATTTGCTAAATAACTGTTGGCTGTATCCCAGAGGAGATCCTGATCAGACCGCTCCCTTCAACACTAGCTCTTAGGGCTTAACGGTAAGCTTTGGATACTGATGTACGGGTTATGCTCTGAAATACACAGTTTCTGGTGCATGCGGACCAGTAAGCACAGTTTCCAATAAAAGCTTTACACCACGCAAATCCTTGAAATAACGTATCAACGTCGATTTAACATTATTTTGTCAAACAAATGTTGATACGCATTGATACCCAACGTTATGTGCCTCTTAGCGGGGCAGATTGGGCGCGGCGGAAGGGGCTGGGGGACAAAAGGCGTTAAAATATGTACTTGAATAGTGCATGCCCCAGAGATGAGGATGATTAGACTCATCTAAACAGTTGTTCATATTTGTTAACTTAAATATCCAGTGTGATTCTTCTTCTCGTTAACGTGAAAAGTGGATCCATTCTTGTATAAGGGTCGGATCCGAGTCTTCGCTGTTCGCACAAGATGTACTTACTAATATGCTTATAAGACGGGGATTTCCCTCCAACGGAAAGAATCTTTGGGATTGTTAGGGAAACTCTCGCCTTACGGCGCAATGGGTTGTTCTATATGTGCAAGACGTGGGGAAGGGGGGGGGGGAAGCATGCGGCTTTTTGCAGAATCGCTGATTGCACATGATGTACCTATTTATTCGGTTATAAGATTGGGGATCTCACAAGGTCATTGGGATTGTAAGGAAAACATCCGTCTTACCGCACAATGGGTTTTCTGTTTAAAATGGCATGCGTCTTATAGCCGAACGCTGTTTGAACAGGTTGCAGCCACTTATTCAGTTATAAGACGGGGATTTCCTCCCAACAACATATCTAGTTCCGTCTTTAAGATATTGTTAGTTATTCTGTGTTTACGGACGGAGGAGTACATGCGTCTCATAGCCAAATCGCTGTTCACACGACATACTTCTATATTCAGTTATAAGACGAGGGAAATCTAGGTCTAGATCGTGAAAAGATCTAGATCTTTGGGTTTGTATTGGGAAACGCCGTCTAACAGCACAATTACACAATAGTGATTAGGTAATTATCGGGTTTTCTGTGTGCGTATTGGTAGGGGAGTGGGGAGAAGACTGGGGACAGGGCATGCGTCTAATAGCAGAATTGCTGTTTGCACATGGTGCTCCTACTCATTCGGTTATGAAACAGGGGTAGCCGCTTTACAACACAATAACGCAATAGTGATTAATATATTGTGGGTTATTCTGTGTGTGGGTGGAGACATGCTTCTTATAGCCGAATTAAAGGGTTATCGGCGTACCATATCTAAGAGGTATTCTAACACAGTGCGCCTATAGAAGCAATGGAAAGTTTCCGTGTTTTATTCTGCAACAAACTGTCGGGCAGTTGTAAGTAGATATATCACTCGCGCTCCGCGCTCGTGATTTGATCTACATTACAACTGACATCCAAAAAGTGAAACATTACTCAGCAGTTCACTGCTAGAGCTAATCTATTTCTTAAATAAGACTCTTGTCTGGCAAACCAAAAATAGTTATGTCCGAACTTGCATGCCTGACGAAATTACTGCATTTTAGCGGTAAACAAAATGTTGCCAAGGTACAATTCTGTGGTAAAATTTTGCAGTTTTTTTAAGATATTGCAAGAGTAATGATTATCTATATGGGCTATTCATCTTATATAGTAGTTATGCTTTTATTTGTTAATTTGAAGGAGGACACATAGTGCGAACTTTGCTTTCAACAAGATATTTATGCCTTCACTTACAAGAACAACCATGTTGAACATTCTAGGGGGTATTGGACGAGTGATGGTTCCTGCTCACCTGTGCAGTATTGTTAATTGGATAATTTCCCTTAGGAACGGTCTACACTATAATCGACTCGCTTTTTTGGGACAACACATAAGCCTAGCATCCCCCGAAGGGGAATCCGGCGAGAAGTGAACATCCAGATCAGACGCTTCAAACCCGAGGTCTGATCAGGATCTGCACTGTTTGCCTTAAATGTTGGAATTTTTGTAAGAATAATCTAAAATCAGTAATAATAAACTATGTATTTTTTTCTTATTTTTAATTTTATTCTATTCTATTTCATTTGTTTATTTATTCATTTACTTATTTTTTTTTTTATCATTATTATTATTATTTTTTTTTTTTCATTTTCCTTTTCTTTGCGAACCTTTGAATTGTTGAATTTGTTTTGCTAGTTCCTATTTAAATTACGCATCCAAAGGAATTCTGACAGGATCGGTGGCAATGCATTTCTTAAACGAAGCGACTGAGTTTTCAGCGCCGCAAAAGGCAAAACTCTTAAAGTTTCAGTTTTTGGACTCATGGGGAAGCATGAAGACATAATGTTAACTTTGAAAAAGATGTATCATTTTAATCCTCAGAATAAAGACTGTCAGAAATAAGGTTATAAAAAAATCAGTATAGCTCGAAATTTTCAGAAATACGCACTGAAAATGGAAAATTTCGCAATTCTTTTGAATATTCCAGTGAATGTATATGTCAAGATAGGCATGTAATTAAAAAGGCAAGGGAAGCAAGAAAACTTTAACTTTTTCGAAAAATGAAAACACCTTCGTGTAGGTAATATACCATGCTTTCAGAATATAGGTTATAAAATATTCAAATAATTTGAAAAAGGTAAGAAAAACATAAAATTATTGATATTCCGTATTCAATTCTATGTAAATTTGATACCCAATATTAGACAGACAAGGCTGTCTAACAGGGGCGATAACAAAATCGATAATCCAATGCATCGGTAAAGAATGTTCAGTATGGCTTAATCGTGTTAATCTAGCGTCACTTTGTTTATTTAAGTAAATATTGACCTCATCCGTAGAAAAAAGTACCTTTGGCATAAACAAACTGTGCCAGGCTGCACATGCACAATATCAGAGTTCGCAAAGAAAACAGCTAGGCTGTGCACTGTTTTGAAAAAGAACTGCCCATGTCTGATCAGCCTGCGCATTTCATGTAGAGGCTAGTGTTTAGCTAGCGAAATTCGCGTATATCCTTCATATACTCATCCCATGACGCGGGTCAGTTGTATAACAGCAACATGCGCGTGGAAAAAGACATTCGAATATACAGTCCGAACATCACAGAACAGTCTGCGCGTACGTACAGTCTGGTAATATTAGGGTTTGCATGGGTGCTGGATGAACTGAGCATGCATTGTTCATATAATTATTATGCGTTTGTGAATCCCGCGTCTCATTTGCTAAATAACTGTTGGCTGTATCCCAGAGGAGATCCTGATCAGACCGCTCCCTTCAACACTAGCTCTTAGGGCTTAACGGTAAGCTTTGGATACTGATGTACGGGTTATGCTCTGAAATACACAGTTTCTGGTGCATGCGGACCAGTAAGCACAGTTTCCAATAAAAGCTTTACACCACGCAAATCCTTGAAATAACGTATCAACGTCGATTTAACATTATTTTGTCAAACAAATGTTGATACGCATTGATACCCAACGTTATGTGCCTCTTAGCGGGGCAGATTGGGCGCGGCGGAAGGGGCTGGGGGACAAAAGGCGTTAAAATATGTACTTGAATAGTGCATGCCCCAGAGATGAGGATGATTAGACTCATCTAAACAGTTGTTCATATTTGTTAACTTAAATATCCAGTGTGATTCTTCTTCTCGTTAACGTGAAAAGTGGATCCATTCTTGTATAAGGGTCGGATCCGAGTCTTCGCTGTTCGCACAAGATGTACTTACTAATATGCTTATAAGACGGGGATTTCCCTCCAACGGAAAGAATCTTTGGGATTGTTAGGGAAACTCTCGCCTTACGGCGCAATGGGTTGTTCTATATGTGCAAGACGTGGGGAAGGGGGGGGGGGGAAGCATGCGGCTTTTTGCAGAATCGCTGATTGCACATGATGTACCTATTTATTCGGTTATAAGATTGGGGATCTCACAAGGTCATTGGGATTGTAAGGAAAACATCCGTCTTACCGCACAATGGGTTTTCTGTTTAAAATGGCATGCGTCTTATAGCCGAACGCTGTTTGAACAGGTTGCAGCCACTTATTCAGTTATAAGACGGGGATTTCCTCCCAACAACATATCTAGTTCCGTCTTTAAGATATTGTTAGTTATTCTGTGTTTACGGACGGAGGAGTACATGCGTCTCATAGCCAAATCGCTGTTCACACGACATACTTCTATATTCAGTTATAAGACGAGGGAAATCTAGGTCTAGATCGTGAAAAGATCTAGATCTTTGGGTTTGTATTGGGAAACGCCGTCTAACAGCACAATTACACAATAGTGATTAGGTAATTATCGGGTTTTCTGTGTGCGTATTGGTAGGGGAGTGGGGAGAAGACTGGGGACAGGGCATGCGTCTAATAGCAGAATTGCTGTTTGCACATGGTGCTCCTACTCATTCGGTTATGAAACAGGGGTAGCCGCTTTACAACACAATAACGCAATAGTGATTAATATATTGTGGGTTATTCTGTGTGTGGGTGGAGACATGCTTCTTATAGCCGAATTAAAGGGTTATCGGCGTACCATATCTAAGAGGTATTCTAACACAGTGCGCCTATAGAAGCAATGGAAAGTTTCCGTGTTTTATTCTGCAACAAACTGTCGGGCAGTTGTAAGTAGATATATCACTCGCGCTCCGCGCTCGTGATTTGATCTACATTACAACTGACATCCAAAAAGTGAAACATTACTCAGCAGTTCACTGCTAGAGCTAATCTATTTCTTAAATAAGACTCTTGTCTGGCAAACCAAAAATAGTTATGTCCGAACTTGCATGCCTGACGAAATTACTGCATTTTAGCGGTAAACAAAATGTTGCCAAGGTACAATTCTGTGGTAAAATTTTGCAGTTTTTTTAAGATATTGCAAGAGTAATGATTATCTATATGGGCTATTCATCTTATATAGTAGTTATGCTTTTATTTGTTAATTTGAAGGAGGACACATAGTGCGAACTTTGCTTTCAACAAGATATTTATGCCTTCACTTACAAGAACAACCATGTTGAACATTCTAGGGGGTATTGGACGAGTGATGGTTCCTGCTCACCTGTGCAGTATTGTTAATTGGATAATTTCCCTTAGGAACGGTCTACACTATAATCGACTCGCTTTTTTGGGACAACACATAAGCCTAGCATCCCCCGAAGGGGAATCCGGCGAGAAGTGAACATCCAGATCAGACGCTTCAAACCCGAGGTCTGATCAGGATCTGCACTGTTTGCCTTAAATGTTGGAATTTTTGTAAGAATAATCTAAAATCAGTAATAATAAACTATGTATTTTTTTCTTATTTTTAATTTTATTCTATTCTATTTCATTTGTTTATTTATTCATTTACTTATTTTTTTTTTTATCATTATTATTATTATTTTTTTTTTTTCATTTTCCTTTTCTTTGCGAACCTTTGAATTGTTGAATTTGTTTTGCTAGTTCCTATTTAAATTACGCATCCAAAGGAATTCTGACAGGATCGGTGGCAATGCATTTCTTAAACGAAGCGACTGAGTTTTCAGCGCCGCAAAAGGCAAAACTCTTAAAGTTTCAGTTTTTGGACTCATGGGGAAGCATGAAGACATAATGTTAACTTTGAAAAAGATGTATCATTTTAATCCTCAGAATAAAGACTGTCAGAAATAAGGTTATAAAAAAATCAGTATAGCTCGAAATTTTCAGAAATACGCACTGAAAATGGAAAATTTCGCAATTCTTTTGAATATTCCAGTGAATGTATATGTCAAGATAGGCATGTAATTAAAAAGGCAAGGGAAGCAAGAAAACTTTAACTTTTTCGAAAAATGAAAACACCTTCGTGTAGGTAATATACCATGCTTTCAGAATATAGGTTATAAAATATTCAAATAATTTGAAAAAGGTAAGAAAAACATAAAATTATTGATATTCCGTATTCAATTCTATGTAAATTTGATACCCAATATTAGACAGACAAGGCTGTCTAACAGGGGCGATAACAAAATCGATAATCCAATGCATCGGTAAAGAATGTTCAGTATGGCTTAATCGTGTTAATCTAGCGTCACTTTGTTTATTTAAGTAAATATTGACCTCATCCGTAGAAAAAAGTACCTTTGGCATAAACAAACTGTGCCAGGCTGCACATGCACAATATCAGAGTTCGCAAAGAAAACAGCTAGGCTGTGCACTGTTTTGAAAAAGAACTGCCCATGTCTGATCAGCCTGCGCATTTCATGTAGAGGCTAGTGTTTAGCTAGCGAAATTCGCGTATATCCTTCATATACTCATCCCATGACGCGGGTCAGTTGTATAACAGCAACATGCGCGTGGAAAAAGACATTCGAATATACAGTCCGAACATCACAGAACAGTCTGCGCGTACGTACAGTCTGGTAATATTAGGGTTTGCATGGGTGCTGGATGAACTGAGCATGCATTGTTCATATAATTATTATGCGTTTGTGAATCCCGCGTCTCATTTGCTAAATAACTGTTGGCTGTATCCCAGAGGAGATCCTGATCAGACCGCTCCCTTCAACACTAGCTCTTAGGGCTTAACGGTAAGCTTTGGATACTGATGTACGGGTTATGCTCTGAAATACACAGTTTCTGGTGCATGCGGACCAGTAAGCACAGTTTCCAATAAAAGCTTTACACCACGCAAATCCTTGAAATAACGTATCAACGTCGATTTAACATTATTTTGTCAAACAAATGTTGATACGCATTGATACCCAACGTTATGTGCCTCTTAGCGGGGCAGATTGGGCGCGGCGGAAGGGGCTGGGGGACAAAAGGCGTTAAAATATGTACTTGAATAGTGCATGCCCCAGAGATGAGGATGATTAGACTCATCTAAACAGTTGTTCATATTTGTTAACTTAAATATCCAGTGTGATTCTTCTTCTCGTTAACGTGAAAAGTGGATCCATTCTTGTATAAGGGTCGGATCCGAGTCTTCGCTGTTCGCACAAGATGTACTTACTAATATGCTTATAAGACGGGGATTTCCCTCCAACGGAAAGAATCTTTGGGATTGTTAGGGAAACTCTCGCCTTACGGCGCAATGGGTTGTTCTATATGTGCAAGACGTGGGGAAGGGGGGGGGGGGAAGCATGCGGCTTTTTGCAGAATCGCTGATTGCACATGATGTACCTATTTATTCGGTTATAAGATTGGGGATCTCACAAGGTCATTGGGATTGTAAGGAAAACATCCGTCTTACCGCACAATGGGTTTTCTGTTTAAAATGGCATGCGTCTTATAGCCGAACGCTGTTTGAACAGGTTGCAGCCACTTATTCAGTTATAAGACGGGGATTTCCTCCCAACAACATATCTAGTTCCGTCTTTAAGATATTGTTAGTTATTCTGTGTTTACGGACGGAGGAGTACATGCGTCTCATAGCCAAATCGCTGTTCACACGACATACTTCTATATTCAGTTATAAGACGAGGGAAATCTAGGTCTAGATCGTGAAAAGATCTAGATCTTTGGGTTTGTATTGGGAAACGCCGTCTAACAGCACAATTACACAATAGTGATTAGGTAATTATCGGGTTTTCTGTGTGCGTATTGGTAGGGGAGTGGGGAGAAGACTGGGGACAGGGCATGCGTCTAATAGCAGAATTGCTGTTTGCACATGGTGCTCCTACTCATTCGGTTATGAAACAGGGGTAGCCGCTTTACAACACAATAACGCAATAGTGATTAATATATTGTGGGTTATTCTGTGTGTGGGTGGAGACATGCTTCTTATAGCCGAATTAAAGGGTTATCGGCGTACCATATCTAAGAGGTATTCTAACACAGTGCGCCTATAGAAGCAATGGAAAGTTTCCGTGTTTTATTCTGCAACAAACTGTCGGGCAGTTGTAAGTAGATATATCACTCGCGCTCCGCGCTCGTGATTTGATCTACATTACAACTGACATCCAAAAAGTGAAACATTACTCAGCAGTTCACTGCTAGAGCTAATCTATTTCTTAAATAAGACTCTTGTCTGGCAAACCAAAAATAGTTATGTCCGAACTTGCATGCCTGACGAAATTACTGCATTTTAGCGGTAAACAAAATGTTGCCAAGGTACAATTCTGTGGTAAAATTTTGCAGTTTTTTTAAGATATTGCAAGAGTAATGATTATCTATATGGGCTATTCATCTTATATAGTAGTTATGCTTTTATTTGTTAATTTGAAGGAGGACACATAGTGCGAACTTTGCTTTCAACAAGATATTTATGCCTTCACTTACAAGAACAACCATGTTGAACATTCTAGGGGGTATTGGACGAGTGATGGTTCCTGCTCACCTGTGCAGTATTGTTAATTGGATAATTTCCCTTAGGAACGGTCTACACTATAATCGACTCGCTTTTTTGGGACAACACATAAGCCTAGCATCCCCCGAAGGGGAATCCGGCGAGAAGTGAACATCCAGATCAGACGCTTCAAACCCGAGGTCTGATCAGGATCTGCACTGTTTGCCTTAAATGTTGGAATTTTTGTAAGAATAATCTAAAATCAGTAATAATAAACTATGTATTTTTTTCTTATTTTTAATTTTATTCTATTCTATTTCATTTGTTTATTTATTCATTTACTTATTTTTTTTTTTATCATTATTATTATTATTTTTTTTTTTTCATTTTCCTTTTCTTTGCGAACCTTTGAATTGTTGAATTTGTTTTGCTAGTTCCTATTTAAATTACGCATCCAAAGGAATTCTGACAGGATCGGTGGCAATGCATTTCTTAAACGAAGCGACTGAGTTTTCAGCGCCGCAAAAGGCAAAACTCTTAAAGTTTCAGTTTTTGGACTCATGGGGAAGCATGAAGACATAATGTTAACTTTGAAAAAGATGTATCATTTTAATCCTCAGAATAAAGACTGTCAGAAATAAGGTTATAAAAAAATCAGTATAGCTCGAAATTTTCAGAAATACGCACTGAAAATGGAAAATTTCGCAATTCTTTTGAATATTCCAGTGAATGTATATGTCAAGATAGGCATGTAATTAAAAAGGCAAGGGAAGCAAGAAAACTTTAACTTTTTCGAAAAATGAAAACACCTTCGTGTAGGTAATATACCATGCTTTCAGAATATAGGTTATAAAATATTCAAATAATTTGAAAAAGGTAAGAAAAACATAAAATTATTGATATTCCGTATTCAATTCTATGTAAATTTGATACCCAATATTAGACAGACAAGGCTGTCTAACAGGGGCGATAACAAAATCGATAATCCAATGCATCGGTAAAGAATGTTCAGTATGGCTTAATCGTGTTAATCTAGCGTCACTTTGTTTATTTAAGTAAATATTGACCTCATCCGTAGAAAAAAGTACCTTTGGCATAAACAAACTGTGCCAGGCTGCACATGCACAATATCAGAGTTCGCAAAGAAAACAGCTAGGCTGTGCACTGTTTTGAAAAAGAACTGCCCATGTCTGATCAGCCTGCGCATTTCATGTAGAGGCTAGTGTTTAGCTAGCGAAATTCGCGTATATCCTTCATATACTCATCCCATGACGCGGGTCAGTTGTATAACAGCAACATGCGCGTGGAAAAAGACATTCGAATATACAGTCCGAACATCACAGAACAGTCTGCGCGTACGTACAGTCTGGTAATATTAGGGTTTGCATGGGTGCTGGATGAACTGAGCATGCATTGTTCATATAATTATTATGCGTTTGTGAATCCCGCGTCTCATTTGCTAAATAACTGTTGGCTGTATCCCAGAGGAGATCCTGATCAGACCGCTCCCTTCAACACTAGCTCTTAGGGCTTAACGGTAAGCTTTGGATACTGATGTACGGGTTATGCTCTGAAATACACAGTTTCTGGTGCATGCGGACCAGTAAGCACAGTTTCCAATAAAAGCTTTACACCACGCAAATCCTTGAAATAACGTATCAACGTCGATTTAACATTATTTTGTCAAACAAATGTTGATACGCATTGATACCCAACGTTATGTGCCTCTTAGCGGGGCAGATTGGGCGCGGCGGAAGGGGCTGGGGGACAAAAGGCGTTAAAATATGTACTTGAATAGTGCATGCCCCAGAGATGAGGATGATTAGACTCATCTAAACAGTTGTTCATATTTGTTAACTTAAATATCCAGTGTGATTCTTCTTCTCGTTAACGTGAAAAGTGGATCCATTCTTGTATAAGGGTCGGATCCGAGTCTTCGCTGTTCGCACAAGATGTACTTACTAATATGCTTATAAGACGGGGATTTCCCTCCAACGGAAAGAATCTTTGGGATTGTTAGGGAAACTCTCGCCTTACGGCGCAATGGGTTGTTCTATATGTGCAAGACGTGGGGAAGGGGGGGGGGGGGGAAGCATGCGGCTTTTTGCAGAATCGCTGATTGCACATGATGTACCTATTTATTCGGTTATAAGATTGGGGATCTCACAAGGTCATTGGGATTGTAAGGAAAACATCCGTCTTACCGCACAATGGGTTTTCTGTTTAAAATGGCATGCGTCTTATAGCCGAACGCTGTTTGAACAGGTTGCAGCCACTTATTCAGTTATAAGACGGGGATTTCCTCCCAACAACATATCTAGTTCCGTCTTTAAGATATTGTTAGTTATTCTGTGTTTACGGACGGAGGAGTACATGCGTCTCATAGCCAAATCGCTGTTCACACGACATACTTCTATATTCAGTTATAAGACGAGGGAAATCTAGGTCTAGATCGTGAAAAGATCTAGATCTTTGGGTTTGTATTGGGAAACGCCGTCTAACAGCACAATTACACAATAGTGATTAGGTAATTATCGGGTTTTCTGTGTGCGTATTGGTAGGGGAGTGGGGAGAAGACTGGGGACAGGGCATGCGTCTAATAGCAGAATTGCTGTTTGCACATGGTGCTCCTACTCATTCGGTTATGAAACAGGGGTAGCCGCTTTACAACACAATAACGCAATAGTGATTAATATATTGTGGGTTATTCTGTGTGTGGGTGGAGACATGCTTCTTATAGCCGAATTAAAGGGTTATCGGCGTACCATATCTAAGAGGTATTCTAACACAGTGCGCCTATAGAAGCAATGGAAAGTTTCCGTGTTTTATTCTGCAACAAACTGTCGGGCAGTTGTAAGTAGATATATCACTCGCGCTCCGCGCTCGTGATTTGATCTACATTACAACTGACATCCAAAAAGTGAAACATTACTCAGCAGTTCACTGCTAGAGCTAATCTATTTCTTAAATAAGACTCTTGTCTGGCAAACCAAAAATAGTTATGTCCGAACTTGCATGCCTGACGAAATTACTGCATTTTAGCGGTAAACAAAATGTTGCCAAGGTACAATTCTGTGGTAAAATTTTGCAGTTTTTTTAAGATATTGCAAGAGTAATGATTATCTATATGGGCTATTCATCTTATATAGTAGTTATGCTTTTATTTGTTAATTTGAAGGAGGACACATAGTGCGAACTTTGCTTTCAACAAGATATTTATGCCTTCACTTACAAGAACAACCATGTTGAACATTCTAGGGGGTATTGGACGAGTGATGGTTCCTGCTCACCTGTGCAGTATTGTTAATTGGATAATTTCCCTTAGGAACGGTCTACACTATAATCGACTCGCTTTTTTGGGACAACACATAAGCCTAGCATCCCCCGAAGGGGAATCCGGCGAGAAGTGAACATCCAGATCAGACGCTTCAAACCCGAGGTCTGATCAGGATCTGCACTGTTTGCCTTAAATGTTGGAATTTTTGTAAGAATAATCTAAAATCAGTAATAATAAACTATGTATTTTTTTCTTATTTTTAATTTTATTCTATTCTATTTCATTTGTTTATTTATTCATTTACTTATTTTTTTTTTTATCATTATTATTATTATTTTTTTTTTCTCATTTTCCTTTTCTTTGCGAACCTTTGAATTGTTGAATTTGTTTTGCTAGTTCCTATTTAAATTACGCATCCAAAGGAATTCTGACAGGATCGGTGGCAATGCATTTCTTAAACGAAGCGACTGAGTTTTCAGCGCCGCAAAAGGCAAAACTCTTAAAGTTTCAGTTTTTGGACTCATGGGGAAGCATGAAGACATAATGTTAACTTTGAAAAAGATGTATCATTTTAATCCTCAGAATAAAGACTGTCAGAAATAAGGTTATAAAAAAATCAGTATAGCTCGAAATTTTCAGAAATACGCACTGAAAATGGAAAATTTCGCAATTCTTTTGAATATTCCAGTGAATGTATATGTCAAGATAGGCATGTAATTAAAAAGGCAAGGGAAGCAAGAAAACTTTAACTTTTTCGAAAAATGAAAACACCTTCGTGTAGGTAATATACCATGCTTTCAGAATATAGGTTATAAAATATTCAAATAATTTGAAAAAGGTAAGAAAAACATAAAATTATTGATATTCCGTATTCAATTCTATGTAAATTTGATACCCAATATTAGACAGACAAGGCTGTCTAACAGGGGCGATAACAAAATCGATAATCCAATGCATCGGTAAAGAATGTTCAGTATGGCTTAATCGTGTTAATCTAGCGTCACTTTGTTTATTTAAGTAAATATTGACCTCATCCGTAGAAAAAAGTACCTTTGGCATAAACAAACTGTGCCAGGCTGCACATGCACAATATCAGAGTTCGCAAAGAAAACAGCTAGGCTGTGCACTGTTTTGAAAAAGAACTGCCCATGTCTGATCAGCCTGCGCATTTCATGTAGAGGCTAGTGTTTAGCTAGCGAAATTCGCGTATATCCTTCATATACTCATCCCATGACGCGGGTCAGTTGTATAACAGCAACATGCGCGTGGAAAAAGACATTCGAATATACAGTCCGAACATCACAGAACAGTCTGCGCGTACGTACAGTCTGGTAATATTAGGGTTTGCATGGGTGCTGGATGAACTGAGCATGCATTGTTCATATAATTATTATGCGTTTGTGAATCCCGCGTCTCATTTGCTAAATAACTGTTGGCTGTATCCCAGAGGAGATCCTGATCAGACCGCTCCCTTCAACACTAGCTCTTAGGGCTTAACGGTAAGCTTTGGATACTGATGTACGGGTTATGCTCTGAAATACACAGTTTCTGGTGCATGCGGACCAGTAAGCACAGTTTCCAATAAAAGCTTTACACCACGCAAATCCTTGAAATAACGTATCAACGTCGATTTAACATTATTTTGTCAAACAAATGTTGATACGCATTGATACCCAACGTTATGTGCCTCTTAGCGGGGCAGATTGGGCGCGGCGGAAGGGGCTGGGGGACAAAAGGCGTTAAAATATGTACTTGAATAGTGCATGCCCCAGAGATGAGGATGATTAGACTCATCTAAACAGTTGTTCATATTTGTTAACTTAAATATCCAGTGTGATTCTTCTTCTCGTTAACGTGAAAAGTGGATCCATTCTTGTATAAGGGTCGGATCCGAGTCTTCGCTGTTCGCACAAGATGTACTTACTAATATGCTTATAAGACGGGGATTTCCCTCCAACGGAAAGAATCTTTGGGATTGTTAGGGAAACTCTCGCCTTACGGCGCAATGGGTTGTTCTATATGTGCAAGACGTGGGGAAGGGGGGGGGGAAGCATGCGGCTTTTTGCAGAATCGCTGATTGCACATGATGTACCTATTTATTCGGTTATAAGATTGGGGATCTCACAAGGTCATTGGGATTGTAAGGAAAACATCCGTCTTACCGCACAATGGGTTTTCTGTTTAAAATGGCATGCGTCTTATAGCCGAACGCTGTTTGAACAGGTTGCAGCCACTTATTCAGTTATAAGACGGGGATTTCCTCCCAACAACATATCTAGTTCCGTCTTTAAGATATTGTTAGTTATTCTGTGTTTACGGACGGAGGAGTACATGCGTCTCATAGCCAAATCGCTGTTCACACGACATACTTCTATATTCAGTTATAAGACGAGGGAAATCTAGGTCTAGATCGTGAAAAGATCTAGATCTTTGGGTTTGTATTGGGAAACGCCGTCTAACAGCACAATTACACAATAGTGATTAGGTAATTATCGGGTTTTCTGTGTGCGTATTGGTAGGGGAGTGGGGAGAAGACTGGGGACAGGGCATGCGTCTAATAGCAGAATTGCTGTTTGCACATGGTGCTCCTACTCATTCGGTTATGAAACAGGGGTAGCCGCTTTACAACACAATAACGCAATAGTGATTAATATATTGTGGGTTATTCTGTGTGTGGGTGGAGACATGCTTCTTATAGCCGAATTAAAGGGTTATCGGCGTACCATATCTAAGAGGTATTCTAACACAGTGCGCCTATAGAAGCAATGGAAAGTTTCCGTGTTTTATTCTGCAACAAACTGTCGGGCAGTTGTAAGTAGATATATCACTCGCGCTCCGCGCTCGTGATTTGATCTACATTACAACTGACATCCAAAAAGTGAAACATTACTCAGCAGTTCACTGCTAGAGCTAATCTATTTCTTAAATAAGACTCTTGTCTGGCAAACCAAAAATAGTTATGTCCGAACTTGCATGCCTGACGAAATTACTGCATTTTAGCGGTAAACAAAATGTTGCCAAGGTACAATTCTGTGGTAAAATTTTGCAGTTTTTTTAAGATATTGCAAGAGTAATGATTATCTATATGGGCTATTCATCTTATATAGTAGTTATGCTTTTATTTGTTAATTTGAAGGAGGACACATAGTGCGAACTTTGCTTTCAACAAGATATTTATGCCTTCACTTACAAGAACAACCATGTTGAACATTCTAGGGGGTATTGGACGAGTGATGGTTCCTGCTCACCTGTGCAGTATTGTTAATTGGATAATTTCCCTTAGGAACGGTCTACACTATAATCGACTCGCTTTTTTGGGACAACACATAAGCCTAGCATCCCCCGAAGGGGAATCCGGCGAGAAGTGAACATCCAGATCAGACGCTTCAAACCCGAGGTCTGATCAGGATCTGCACTGTTTGCCTTAAATGTTGGAATTTTTGTAAGAATAATCTAAAATCAGTAATAATAAACTATGTATTTTTTTCTTATTTTTAATTTTATTCTATTCTATTTCATTTGTTTATTTATTCATTTACTTATTTTTTTTTTTATCATTATTATTATTATTTTTTTTTTTTCATTTTCCTTTTCTTTGCGAACCTTTGAATTGTTGAATTTGTTTTGCTAGTTCCTATTTAAATTACGCATCCAAAGGAATTCTGACAGGATCGGTGGCAATGCATTTCTTAAACGAAGCGACTGAGTTTTCAGCGCCGCAAAAGGCAAAACTCTTAAAGTTTCAGTTTTTGGACTCATGGGGAAGCATGAAGACATAATGTTAACTTTGAAAAAGATGTATCATTTTAATCCTCAGAATAAAGACTGTCAGAAATAAGGTTATAAAAAAATCAGTATAGCTCGAAATTTTCAGAAATACGCACTGAAAATGGAAAATTTCGCAATTCTTTTGAATATTCCAGTGAATGTATATGTCAAGATAGGCATGTAATTAAAAAGGCAAGGGAAGCAAGAAAACTTTAACTTTTTCGAAAAATGAAAACACCTTCGTGTAGGTAATATACCATGCTTTCAGAATATAGGTTATAAAATATTCAAATAATTTGAAAAAGGTAAGAAAAACATAAAATTATTGATATTCCGTATTCAATTCTATGTAAATTTGATACCCAATATTAGACAGACAAGGCTGTCTAACAGGGGCGATAACAAAATCGATAATCCAATGCATCGGTAAAGAATGTTCAGTATGGCTTAATCGTGTTAATCTAGCGTCACTTTGTTTATTTAAGTAAATATTGACCTCATCCGTAGAAAAAAGTACCTTTGGCATAAACAAACTGTGCCAGGCTGCACATGCACAATATCAGAGTTCGCAAAGAAAACAGCTAGGCTGTGCACTGTTTTGAAAAAGAACTGCCCATGTCTGATCAGCCTGCGCATTTCATGTAGAGGCTAGTGTTTAGCTAGCGAAATTCGCGTATATCCTTCATATACTCATCCCATGACGCGGGTCAGTTGTATAACAGCAACATGCGCGTGGAAAAAGACATTCGAATATACAGTCCGAACATCACAGAACAGTCTGCGCGTACGTACAGTCTGGTAATATTAGGGTTTGCATGGGTGCTGGATGAACTGAGCATGCATTGTTCATATAATTATTATGCGTTTGTGAATCCCGCGTCTCATTTGCTAAATAACTGTTGGCTGTATCCCAGAGGAGATCCTGATCAGACCGCTCCCTTCAACACTAGCTCTTAGGGCTTAACGGTAAGCTTTGGATACTGATGTACGGGTTATGCTCTGAAATACACAGTTTCTGGTGCATGCGGACCAGTAAGCACAGTTTCCAATAAAAGCTTTACACCACGCAAATCCTTGAAATAACGTATCAACGTCGATTTAACATTATTTTGTCAAACAAATGTTGATACGCATTGATACCCAACGTTATGTGCCTCTTAGCGGGGCAGATTGGGCGCGGCGGAAGGGGCTGGGGGACAAAAGGCGTTAAAATATGTACTTGAATAGTGCATGCCCCAGAGATGAGGATGATTAGACTCATCTAAACAGTTGTTCATATTTGTTAACTTAAATATCCAGTGTGATTCTTCTTCTCGTTAACGTGAAAAGTGGATCCATTCTTGTATAAGGGTCGGATCCGAGTCTTCGCTGTTCGCACAAGATGTACTTACTAATATGCTTATAAGACGGGGATTTCCCTCCAACGGAAAGAATCTTTGGGATTGTTAGGGAAACTCTCGCCTTACGGCGCAATGGGTTGTTCTATATGTGCAAGACGTGGGGAAGGGGGGGGGGGGAAGCATGCGGCTTTTTGCAGAATCGCTGATTGCACATGATGTACCTATTTATTCGGTTATAAGATTGGGGATCTCACAAGGTCATTGGGATTGTAAGGAAAACATCCGTCTTACCGCACAATGGGTTTTCTGTTTAAAATGGCATGCGTCTTATAGCCGAACGCTGTTTGAACAGGTTGCAGCCACTTATTCAGTTATAAGACGGGGATTTCCTCCCAACAACATATCTAGTTCCGTCTTTAAGATATTGTTAGTTATTCTGTGTTTACGGACGGAGGAGTACATGCGTCTCATAGCCAAATCGCTGTTCACACGACATACTTCTATATTCAGTTATAAGACGAGGGAAATCTAGGTCTAGATCGTGAAAAGATCTAGATCTTTGGGTTTGTATTGGGAAACGCCGTCTAACAGCACAATTACACAATAGTGATTAGGTAATTATCGGGTTTTCTGTGTGCGTATTGGTAGGGGAGTGGGGAGAAGACTGGGGACAGGGCATGCGTCTAATAGCAGAATTGCTGTTTGCACATGGTGCTCCTACTCATTCGGTTATGAAACAGGGGTAGCCGCTTTACAACACAATAACGCAATAGTGATTAATATATTGTGGGTTATTCTGTGTGTGGGTGGAGACATGCTTCTTATAGCCGAATTAAAGGGTTATCGGCGTACCATATCTAAGAGGTATTCTAACACAGTGCGCCTATAGAAGCAATGGAAAGTTTCCGTGTTTTATTCTGCAACAAACTGTCGGGCAGTTGTAAGTAGATATATCACTCGCGCTCCGCGCTCGTGATTTGATCTACATTACAACTGACATCCAAAAAGTGAAACATTACTCAGCAGTTCACTGCTAGAGCTAATCTATTTCTTAAATAAGACTCTTGTCTGGCAAACCAAAAATAGTTATGTCCGAACTTGCATGCCTGACGAAATTACTGCATTTTAGCGGTAAACAAAATGTTGCCAAGGTACAATTCTGTGGTAAAATTTTGCAGTTTTTTTAAGATATTGCAAGAGTAATGATTATCTATATGGGCTATTCATCTTATATAGTAGTTATGCTTTTATTTGTTAATTTGAAGGAGGACACATAGTGCGAACTTTGCTTTCAACAAGATATTTATGCCTTCACTTACAAGAACAACCATGTTGAACATTCTAGGGGGTATTGGACGAGTGATGGTTCCTGCTCACCTGTGCAGTATTGTTAATTGGATAATTTCCCTTAGGAACGGTCTACACTATAATCGACTCGCTTTTTTGGGACAACACATAAGCCTAGCATCCCCCGAAGGGGAATCCGGCGAGAAGTGAACATCCAGATCAGACGCTTCAAACCCGAGGTCTGATCAGGATCTGCACTGTTTGCCTTAAATGTTGGAATTTTTGTAAGAATAATCTAAAATCAGTAATAATAAACTATGTATTTTTTTCTTATTTTTAATTTTATTCTATTCTATTTCATTTGTTTATTTATTCATTTACTTATTTTTTTTTTTATCATTATTATTATTTTTTTTTTTTTTTCATTTTCCTTTTCTTTGCGAACCTTTGAATTGTTGAATTTGTTTTGCTAGTTCCTATTTAAATTACGCATCCAAAGGAATTCTGACAGGATCGGTGGCAATGCATTTCTTAAACGAAGCGACTGAGTTTTCAGCGCCGCAAAAGGCAAAACTCTTAAAGTTTCAGTTTTTGGACTCATGGGGAAGCATGAAGACATAATGTTAACTTTGAAAAAGATGTATCATTTTAATCCTCAGAATAAAGACTGTCAGAAATAAGGTTATAAAAAAATCAGTATAGCTCGAAATTTTCAGAAATACGCACTGAAAATGGAAAATTTCGCAATTCTTTTGAATATTCCAGTGAATGTATATGTCAAGATAGGCATGTAATTAAAAAGGCAAGGGAAGCAAGAAAACTTTAACTTTTTCGAAAAATGAAAACACCTTCGTGTAGGTAATATACCATGCTTTCAGAATATAGGTTATAAAATATTCAAATAATTTGAAAAAGGTAAGAAAAACATAAAATTATTGATATTCCGTATTCAATTCTATGT
Source organism: Ctena decussata (assembly GCA_963989385.1). NCBI lineage: Eukaryota > Metazoa > Mollusca > Bivalvia > Lucinida > Lucinidae > Ctena > Ctena decussata. The sequence continues at coordinate 34,556 of CAXDIV010000032.1, forward strand.
AAATTTGATACCCAATATTAGACAGACAAGGCTGTCTAACAGGGGCGATAACAAAATCGATAATCCAATGCATCGGTAAAGAATGTTCAGTATGGCTTAATCGTGTTAATCTAGCGTCACTTTGTTTATTTAAGTAAATATTGACCTCATCCGTAGAAAAAAGTACCTTTGGCATAAACAAACTGTGCCAGGCTGCACATGCACAATATCAGAGTTCGCAAAGAAAACAGCTAGGCTGTGCACTGTTTTGAAAAAGAACTGCCCATGTCTGATCAGCCTGCGCATTTCATGTAGAGGCTAGTGTTTAGCTAGCGAAATTCGCGTATATCCTTCATATACTCATCCCATGACGCGGGTCAGTTGTATAACAGCAACATGCGCGTGGAAAAAGACATTCGAATATACAGTCCGAACATCACAGAACAGTCTGCGCGTACGTACAGTCTGGTAATATTAGGGTTTGCATGGGTGCTGGATGAACTGAGCATGCATTGTTCATATAATTATTATGCGTTTGTGAATCCCGCGTCTCATTTGCTAAATAACTGTTGGCTGTATCCCAGAGGAGATCCTGATCAGACCGCTCCCTTCAACACTAGCTCTTAGGGCTTAACGGTAAGCTTTGGATACTGATGTACGGGTTATGCTCTGAAATACACAGTTTCTGGTGCATGCGGACCAGTAAGCACAGTTTCCAATAAAAGCTTTACACCACGCAAATCCTTGAAATAACGTATCAACGTCGATTTAACATTATTTTGTCAAACAAATGTTGATACGCATTGATACCCAACGTTATGTGCCTCTTAGCGGGGCAGATTGGGCGCGGCGGAAGGGGCTGGGGGACAAAAGGCGTTAAAATATGTACTTGAATAGTGCATGCCCCAGAGATGAGGATGATTAGACTCATCTAAACAGTTGTTCATATTTGTTAACTTAAATATCCAGTGTGATTCTTCTTCTCGTTAACGTGAAAAGTGGATCCATTCTTGTATAAGGGTCGGATCCGAGTCTTCGCTGTTCGCACAAGATGTACTTACTAATATGCTTATAAGACGGGGATTTCCCTCCAACGGAAAGAATCTTTGGGATTGTTAGGGAAACTCTCGCCTTACGGCGCAATGGGTTGTTCTATATGTGCAAGACGTGGGGAAGGGGGGGGGGGGGGGAAGCATGCGGCTTTTTGCAGAATCGCTGATTGCACATGATGTACCTATTTATTCGGTTATAAGATTGGGGATCTCACAAGGTCATTGGGATTGTAAGGAAAACATCCGTCTTACCGCACAATGGGTTTTCTGTTTAAAATGGCATGCGTCTTATAGCCGAACGCTGTTTGAACAGGTTGCAGCCACTTATTCAGTTATAAGACGGGGATTTCCTCCCAACAACATATCTAGTTCCGTCTTTAAGATATTGTTAGTTATTCTGTGTTTACGGACGGAGGAGTACATGCGTCTCATAGCCAAATCGCTGTTCACACGACATACTTCTATATTCAGTTATAAGACGAGGGAAATCTAGGTCTAGATCGTGAAAAGATCTAGATCTTTGGGTTTGTATTGGGAAACGCCGTCTAACAGCACAATTACACAATAGTGATTAGGTAATTATCGGGTTTTCTGTGTGCGTATTGGTAGGGGAGTGGGGAGAAGACTGGGGACAGGGCATGCGTCTAATAGCAGAATTGCTGTTTGCACATGGTGCTCCTACTCATTCGGTTATGAAACAGGGGTAGCCGCTTTACAACACAATAACGCAATAGTGATTAATATATTGTGGGTTATTCTGTGTGTGGGTGGAGACATGCTTCTTATAGCCGAATTAAAGGGTTATCGGCGTACCATATCTAAGAGGTATTCTAACACAGTGCGCCTATAGAAGCAATGGAAAGTTTCCGTGTTTTATTCTGCAACAAACTGTCGGGCAGTTGTAAGTAGATATATCACTCGCGCTCCGCGCTCGTGATTTGATCTACATTACAACTGACATCCAAAAAGTGAAACATTACTCAGCAGTTCACTGCTAGAGCTAATCTATTTCTTAAATAAGACTCTTGTCTGGCAAACCAAAAATAGTTATGTCCGAACTTGCATGCCTGACGAAATTACTGCATTTTAGCGGTAAACAAAATGTTGCCAAGGTACAATTCTGTGGTAAAATTTTGCAGTTTTTTTAAGATATTGCAAGAGTAATGATTATCTATATGGGCTATTCATCTTATATAGTAGTTATGCTTTTATTTGTTAATTTGAAGGAGGACACATAGTGCGAACTTTGCTTTCAACAAGATATTTATGCCTTCACTTACAAGAACAACCATGTTGAACATTCTAGGGGGTATTGGACGAGTGATGGTTCCTGCTCACCTGTGCAGTATTGTTAATTGGATAATTTCCCTTAGGAACGGTCTACACTATAATCGACTCGCTTTTTTGGGACAACACATAAGCCTAGCATCCCCCGAAGGGGAATCCGGCGAGAAGTGAACATCCAGATCAGACGCTTCAAACCCGAGGTCTGATCAGGATCTGCACTGTTTGCCTTAAATGTTGGAATTTTTGTAAGAATAATCTAAAATCAGTAATAATAAACTATGTATTTTTTTCTTATTTTTAATTTTATTCTATTCTATTTCATTTGTTTATTTATTCATTTACTTATTTTTTTTTTTATCATTATTATTATTATTATTTTTTTTTCATTTTCCTTTTCTTTGCGAACCTTTGAATTGTTGAATTTGTTTTGCTAGTTCCTATTTAAATTACGCATCCAAAGGAATTCTGACAGGATCGGTGGCAATGCATTTCTTAAACGAAGCGACTGAGTTTTCAGCGCCGCAAAAGGCAAAACTCTTAAAGTTTCAGTTTTTGGACTCATGGGGAAGCATGAAGACATAATGTTAACTTTGAAAAAGATGTATCATTTTAATCCTCAGAATAAAGACTGTCAGAAATAAGGTTATAAAAAAATCAGTATAGCTCGAAATTTTCAGAAATACGCACTGAAAATGGAAAATTTCGCAATTCTTTTGAATATTCCAGTGAATGTATATGTCAAGATAGGCATGTAATTAAAAAGGCAAGGGAAGCAAGAAAACTTTAACTTTTTCGAAAAATGAAAACACCTTCGTGTAGGTAATATACCATGCTTTCAGAATATAGGTTATAAAATATTCAAATAATTTGAAAAAGGTAAGAAAAACATAAAATTATTGATATTCCGTATTCAATTCTATGTAAATTTGATACCCAATATTAGACAGACAAGGCTGTCTAACAGGGGCGATAACAAAATCGATAATCCAATGCATCGGTAAAGAATGTTCAGTATGGCTTAATCGTGTTAATCTAGCGTCACTTTGTTTATTTAAGTAAATATTGACCTCATCCGTAGAAAAAAGTACCTTTGGCATAAACAAACTGTGCCAGGCTGCACATGCACAATATCAGAGTTCGCAAAGAAAACAGCTAGGCTGTGCACTGTTTTGAAAAAGAACTGCCCATGTCTGATCAGCCTGCGCATTTCATGTAGAGGCTAGTGTTTAGCTAGCGAAATTCGCGTATATCCTTCATATACTCATCCCATGACGCGGGTCAGTTGTATAACAGCAACATGCGCGTGGAAAAAGACATTCGAATATACAGTCCGAACATCACAGAACAGTCTGCGCGTACGTACAGTCTGGTAATATTAGGGTTTGCATGGGTGCTGGATGAACTGAGCATGCATTGTTCATATAATTATTATGCGTTTGTGAATCCCGCGTCTCATTTGCTAAATAACTGTTGGCTGTATCCCAGAGGAGATCCTGATCAGACCGCTCCCTTCAACACTAGCTCTTAGGGCTTAACGGTAAGCTTTGGATACTGATGTACGGGTTATGCTCTGAAATACACAGTTTCTGGTGCATGCGGACCAGTAAGCACAGTTTCCAATAAAAGCTTTACACCACGCAAATCCTTGAAATAACGTATCAACGTCGATTTAACATTATTTTGTCAAACAAATGTTGATACGCATTGATACCCAACGTTATGTGCCTCTTAGCGGGGCAGATTGGGCGCGGCGGAAGGGGCTGGGGGACAAAAGGCGTTAAAATATGTACTTGAATAGTGCATGCCCCAGAGATGAGGATGATTAGACTCATCTAAACAGTTGTTCATATTTGTTAACTTAAATATCCAGTGTGATTCTTCTTCTCGTTAACGTGAAAAGTGGATCCATTCTTGTATAAGGGTCGGATCCGAGTCTTCGCTGTTCGCACAAGATGTACTTACTAATATGCTTATAAGACGGGGATTTCCCTCCAACGGAAAGAATCTTTGGGATTGTTAGGGAAACTCTCGCCTTACGGCGCAATGGGTTGTTCTATATGTGCAAGACGTGGGGAAGGGGGGGGGGGGGGGAAGCATGCGGCTTTTTGCAGAATCGCTGATTGCACATGATGTACCTATTTATTCGGTTATAAGATTGGGGATCTCACAAGGTCATTGGGATTGTAAGGAAAACATCCGTCTTACCGCACAATGGGTTTTCTGTTTAAAATGGCATGCGTCTTATAGCCGAACGCTGTTTGAACAGGTTGCAGCCACTTATTCAGTTATAAGACGGGGATTTCCTCCCAACAACATATCTAGTTCCGTCTTTAAGATATTGTTAGTTATTCTGTGTTTACGGACGGAGGAGTACATGCGTCTCATAGCCAAATCGCTGTTCACACGACATACTTCTATATTCAGTTATAAGACGAGGGAAATCTAGGTCTAGATCGTGAAAAGATCTAGATCTTTGGGTTTGTATTGGGAAACGCCGTCTAACAGCACAATTACACAATAGTGATTAGGTAATTATCGGGTTTTCTGTGTGCGTATTGGTAGGGGAGTGGGGAGAAGACTGGGGACAGGGCATGCGTCTAATAGCAGAATTGCTGTTTGCACATGGTGCTCCTACTCATTCGGTTATGAAACAGGGGTAGCCGCTTTACAACACAATAACGCAATAGTGATTAATATATTGTGGGTTATTCTGTGTGTGGGTGGAGACATGCTTCTTATAGCCGAATTAAAGGGTTATCGGCGTACCATATCTAAGAGGTATTCTAACACAGTGCGCCTATAGAAGCAATGGAAAGTTTCCGTGTTTTATTCTGCAACAAACTGTCGGGCAGTTGTAAGTAGATATATCACTCGCGCTCCGCGCTCGTGATTTGATCTACATTACAACTGACATCCAAAAAGTGAAACATTACTCAGCAGTTCACTGCTAGAGCTAATCTATTTCTTAAATAAGACTCTTGTCTGGCAAACCAAAAATAGTTATGTCCGAACTTGCATGCCTGACGAAATTACTGCATTTTAGCGGTAAACAAAATGTTGCCAAGGTACAATTCTGTGGTAAAATTTTGCAGTTTTTTTAAGATATTGCAAGAGTAATGATTATCTATATGGGCTATTCATCTTATATAGTAGTTATGCTTTTATTTGTTAATTTGAAGGAGGACACATAGTGCGAACTTTGCTTTCAACAAGATATTTATGCCTTCACTTACAAGAACAACCATGTTGAACATTCTAGGGGGTATTGGACGAGTGATGGTTCCTGCTCACCTGTGCAGTATTGTTAATTGGATAATTTCCCTTAGGAACGGTCTACACTATAATCGACTCGCTTTTTTGGGACAACACATAAGCCTAGCATCCCCCGAAGGGGAATCCGGCGAGAAGTGAACATCCAGATCAGACGCTTCAAACCCGAGGTCTGATCAGGATCTGCACTGTTTGCCTTAAATGTTGGAATTTTTGTAAGAATAATCTAAAATCAGTAATAATAAACTATGTATTTTTTTCTTATTTTTAATTTTATTCTATTCTATTTCATTTGTTTATTTATTCATTTACTTATTTTTTTTTTTATCATTATTATTATTATTATTTTTTTTTCATTTTCCTTTTCTTTGCGAACCTTTGAATTGTTGAATTTGTTTTGCTAGTTCCTATTTAAATTACGCATCCAAAGGAATTCTGACAGGATCGGTGGCAATGCATTTCTTAAACGAAGCGACTGAGTTTTCAGCGCCGCAAAAGGCAAAACTCTTAAAGTTTCAGTTTTTGGACTCATGGGGAAGCATGAAGACATAATGTTAACTTTGAAAAAGATGTATCATTTTAATCCTCAGAATAAAGACTGTCAGAAATAAGGTTATAAAAAAATCAGTATAGCTCGAAATTTTCAGAAATACGCACTGAAAATGGAAAATTTCGCAATTCTTTTGAATATTCCAGTGAATGTATATGTCAAGATAGGCATGTAATTAAAAAGGCAAGGGAAGCAAGAAAACTTTAACTTTTTCGAAAAATGAAAACACCTTCGTGTAGGTAATATACCATGCTTTCAGAATATAGGTTATAAAATATTCAAATAATTTGAAAAAGGTAAGAAAAACATAAAATTATTGATATTCCGTATTCAATTCTATGTAAATTTGATACCCAATATTAGACAGACAAGGCTGTCTAACAGGGGCGATAACAAAATCGATAATCCAATGCATCGGTAAAGAATGTTCAGTATGGCTTAATCGTGTTAATCTAGCGTCACTTTGTTTATTTAAGTAAATATTGACCTCATCCGTAGAAAAAAGTACCTTTGGCATAAACAAACTGTGCCAGGCTGCACATGCACAATATCAGAGTTCGCAAAGAAAACAGCTAGGCTGTGCACTGTTTTGAAAAAGAACTGCCCATGTCTGATCAGCCTGCGCATTTCATGTAGAGGCTAGTGTTTAGCTAGCGAAATTCGCGTATATCCTTCATATACTCATCCCATGACGCGGGTCAGTTGTATAACAGCAACATGCGCGTGGAAAAAGACATTCGAATATACAGTCCGAACATCACAGAACAGTCTGCGCGTACGTACAGTCTGGTAATATTAGGGTTTGCATGGGTGCTGGATGAACTGAGCATGCATTGTTCATATAATTATTATGCGTTTGTGAATCCCGCGTCTCATTTGCTAAATAACTGTTGGCTGTATCCCAGAGGAGATCCTGATCAGACCGCTCCCTTCAACACTAGCTCTTAGGGCTTAACGGTAAGCTTTGGATACTGATGTACGGGTTATGCTCTGAAATACACAGTTTCTGGTGCATGCGGACCAGTAAGCACAGTTTCCAATAAAAGCTTTACACCACGCAAATCCTTGAAATAACGTATCAACGTCGATTTAACATTATTTTGTCAAACAAATGTTGATACGCATTGATACCCAACGTTATGTGCCTCTTAGCGGGGCAGATTGGGCGCGGCGGAAGGGGCTGGGGGACAAAAGGCGTTAAAATATGTACTTGAATAGTGCATGCCCCAGAGATGAGGATGATTAGACTCATCTAAACAGTTGTTCATATTTGTTAACTTAAATATCCAGTGTGATTCTTCTTCTCGTTAACGTGAAAAGTGGATCCATTCTTGTATAAGGGTCGGATCCGAGTCTTCGCTGTTCGCACAAGATGTACTTACTAATATGCTTATAAGACGGGGATTTCCCTCCAACGGAAAGAATCTTTGGGATTGTTAGGGAAACTCTCGCCTTACGGCGCAATGGGTTGTTCTATATGTGCAAGACGTGGGGAAGGGGGGGGGGGGGAAGCATGCGGCTTTTTGCAGAATCGCTGATTGCACATGATGTACCTATTTATTCGGTTATAAGATTGGGGATCTCACAAGGTCATTGGGATTGTAAGGAAAACATCCGTCTTACCGCACAATGGGTTTTCTGTTTAAAATGGCATGCGTCTTATAGCCGAACGCTGTTTGAACAGGTTGCAGCCACTTATTCAGTTATAAGACGGGGATTTCCTCCCAACAACATATCTAGTTCCGTCTTTAAGATATTGTTAGTTATTCTGTGTTTACGGACGGAGGAGTACATGCGTCTCATAGCCAAATCGCTGTTCACACGACATACTTCTATATTCAGTTATAAGACGAGGGAAATCTAGGTCTAGATCGTGAAAAGATCTAGATCTTTGGGTTTGTATTGGGAAACGCCGTCTAACAGCACAATTACACAATAGTGATTAGGTAATTATCGGGTTTTCTGTGTGCGTATTGGTAGGGGAGTGGGGAGAAGACTGGGGACAGGGCATGCGTCTAATAGCAGAATTGCTGTTTGCACATGGTGCTCCTACTCATTCGGTTATGAAACAGGGGTAGCCGCTTTACAACACAATAACGCAATAGTGATTAATATATTGTGGGTTATTCTGTGTGTGGGTGGAGACATGCTTCTTATAGCCGAATTAAAGGGTTATCGGCGTACCATATCTAAGAGGTATTCTAACACAGTGCGCCTATAGAAGCAATGGAAAGTTTCCGTGTTTTATTCTGCAACAAACTGTCGGGCAGTTGTAAGTAGATATATCACTCGCGCTCCGCGCTCGTGATTTGATCTACATTACAACTGACATCCAAAAAGTGAAACATTACTCAGCAGTTCACTGCTAGAGCTAATCTATTTCTTAAATAAGACTCTTGTCTGGCAAACCAAAAATAGTTATGTCCGAACTTGCATGCCTGACGAAATTACTGCATTTTAGCGGTAAACAAAATGTTGCCAAGGTACAATTCTGTGGTAAAATTTTGCAGTTTTTTTAAGATATTGCAAGAGTAATGATTATCTATATGGGCTATTCATCTTATATAGTAGTTATGCTTTTATTTGTTAATTTGAAGGAGGACACATAGTGCGAACTTTGCTTTCAACAAGATATTTATGCCTTCACTTACAAGAACAACCATGTTGAACATTCTAGGGGGTATTGGACGAGTGATGGTTCCTGCTCACCTGTGCAGTATTGTTAATTGGATAATTTCCCTTAGGAACGGTCTACACTATAATCGACTCGCTTTTTTGGGACAACACATAAGCCTAGCATCCCCCGAAGGGGAATCCGGCGAGAAGTGAACATCCAGATCAGACGCTTCAAACCCGAGGTCTGATCAGGATCTGCACTGTTTGCCTTAAATGTTGGAATTTTTGTAAGAATAATCTAAAATCAGTAATAATAAACTATGTATTTTTTTCTTATTTTTAATTTTATTCTATTCTATTTCATTTGTTTATTTATTCATTTACTTATTTTTTTTTTTATCATTATTATTATTATTATTTTTTTTTCATTTTCCTTTTCTTTGCGAACCTTTGAATTGTTGAATTTGTTTTGCTAGTTCCTATTTAAATTACGCATCCAAAGGAATTCTGACAGGATCGGTGGCAATGCATTTCTTAAACGAAGCGACTGAGTTTTCAGCGCCGCAAAAGGCAAAACTCTTAAAGTTTCAGTTTTTGGACTCATGGGGAAGCATGAAGACATAATGTTAACTTTGAAAAAGATGTATCATTTTAATCCTCAGAATAAAGACTGTCAGAAATAAGGTTATAAAAAAATCAGTATAGCTCGAAATTTTCAGAAATACGCACTGAAAATGGAAAATTTCGCAATTCTTTTGAATATTCCAGTGAATGTATATGTCAAGATAGGCATGTAATTAAAAAGGCAAGGGAAGCAAGAAAACTTTAACTTTTTCGAAAAATGAAAACACCTTCGTGTAGGTAATATACCATGCTTTCAGAATATAGGTTATAAAATATTCAAATAATTTGAAAAAGGTAAGAAAAACATAAAATTATTGATATTCCGTATTCAATTCTATGTAAATTTGATACCCAATATTAGACAGACAAGGCTGTCTAACAGGGGCGATAACAAAATCGATAATCCAATGCATCGGTAAAGAATGTTCAGTATGGCTTAATCGTGTTAATCTAGCGTCACTTTGTTTATTTAAGTAAATATTGACCTCATCCGTAGAAAAAAGTACCTTTGGCATAAACAAACTGTGCCAGGCTGCACATGCACAATATCAGAGTTCGCAAAGAAAACAGCTAGGCTGTGCACTGTTTTGAAAAAGAACTGCCCATGTCTGATCAGCCTGCGCATTTCATGTAGAGGCTAGTGTTTAGCTAGCGAAATTCGCGTATATCCTTCATATACTCATCCCATGACGCGGGTCAGTTGTATAACAGCAACATGCGCGTGGAAAAAGACATTCGAATATACAGTCCGAACATCACAGAACAGTCTGCGCGTACGTACAGTCTGGTAATATTAGGGTTTGCATGGGTGCTGGATGAACTGAGCATGCATTGTTCATATAATTATTATGCGTTTGTGAATCCCGCGTCTCATTTGCTAAATAACTGTTGGCTGTATCCCAGAGGAGATCCTGATCAGACCGCTCCCTTCAACACTAGCTCTTAGGGCTTAACGGTAAGCTTTGGATACTGATGTACGGGTTATGCTCTGAAATACACAGTTTCTGGTGCATGCGGACCAGTAAGCACAGTTTCCAATAAAAGCTTTACACCACGCAAATCCTTGAAATAACGTATCAACGTCGATTTAACATTATTTTGTCAAACAAATGTTGATACGCATTGATACCCAACGTTATGTGCCTCTTAGCGGGGCAGATTGGGCGCGGCGGAAGGGGCTGGGGGACAAAAGGCGTTAAAATATGTACTTGAATAGTGCATGCCCCAGAGATGAGGATGATTAGACTCATCTAAACAGTTGTTCATATTTGTTAACTTAAATATCCAGTGTGATTCTTCTTCTCGTTAACGTGAAAAGTGGATCCATTCTTGTATAAGGGTCGGATCCGAGTCTTCGCTGTTCGCACAAGATGTACTTACTAATATGCTTATAAGACGGGGATTTCCCTCCAACGGAAAGAATCTTTGGGATTGTTAGGGAAACTCTCGCCTTACGGCGCAATGGGTTGTTCTATATGTGCAAGACGTGGGGAAGGGGGGGGGGGGGAAGCATGCGGCTTTTTGCAGAATCGCTGATTGCACATGATGTACCTATTTATTCGGTTATAAGATTGGGGATCTCACAAGGTCATTGGGATTGTAAGGAAAACATCCGTCTTACCGCACAATGGGTTTTCTGTTTAAAATGGCATGCGTCTTATAGCCGAACGCTGTTTGAACAGGTTGCAGCCACTTATTCAGTTATAAGACGGGGATTTCCTCCCAACAACATATCTAGTTCCGTCTTTAAGATATTGTTAGTTATTCTGTGTTTACGGACGGAGGAGTACATGCGTCTCATAGCCAAATCGCTGTTCACACGACATACTTCTATATTCAGTTATAAGACGAGGGAAATCTAGGTCTAGATCGTGAAAAGATCTAGATCTTTGGGTTTGTATTGGGAAACGCCGTCTAACAGCACAATTACACAATAGTGATTAGGTAATTATCGGGTTTTCTGTGTGCGTATTGGTAGGGGAGTGGGGAGAAGACTGGGGACAGGGCATGCGTCTAATAGCAGAATTGCTGTTTGCACATGGTGCTCCTACTCATTCGGTTATGAAACAGGGGTAGCCGCTTTACAACACAATAACGCAATAGTGATTAATATATTGTGGGTTATTCTGTGTGTGGGTGGAGACATGCTTCTTATAGCCGAATTAAAGGGTTATCGGCGTACCATATCTAAGAGGTATTCTAACACAGTGCGCCTATAGAAGCAATGGAAAGTTTCCGTGTTTTATTCTGCAACAAACTGTCGGGCAGTTGTAAGTAGATATATCACTCGCGCTCCGCGCTCGTGATTTGATCTACATTACAACTGACATCCAAAAAGTGAAACATTACTCAGCAGTTCACTGCTAGAGCTAATCTATTTCTTAAATAAGACTCTTGTCTGGCAAACCAAAAATAGTTATGTCCGAACTTGCATGCCTGACGAAATTACTGCATTTTAGCGGTAAACAAAATGTTGCCAAGGTACAATTCTGTGGTAAAATTTTGCAGTTTTTTTAAGATATTGCAAGAGTAATGATTATCTATATGGGCTATTCATCTTATATAGTAGTTATGCTTTTATTTGTTAATTTGAAGGAGGACACATAGTGCGAACTTTGCTTTCAACAAGATATTTATGCCTTCACTTACAAGAACAACCATGTTGAACATTCTAGGGGGTATTGGACGAGTGATGGTTCCTGCTCACCTGTGCAGTATTGTTAATTGGATAATTTCCCTTAGGAACGGTCTACACTATAATCGACTCGCTTTTTTGGGACAACACATAAGCCTAGCATCCCCCGAAGGGGAATCCGGCGAGAAGTGAACATCCAGATCAGACGCTTCAAACCCGAGGTCTGATCAGGATCTGCACTGTTTGCCTTAAATGTTGGAATTTTTGTAAGAATAATCTAAAATCAGTAATAATAAACTATGTATTTTTTTCTTATTTTTAATTTTATTCTATTCTATTTCATTTGTTTATTTATTCATTTACTTATTTTTTTTTTTATCATTATTATTATTATTATTTTTTTTTCATTTTCCTTTTCTTTGCGAACCTTTGAATTGTTGAATTTGTTTTGCTAGTTCCTATTTAAATTACGCATCCAAAGGAATTCTGACAGGATCGGTGGCAATGCATTTCTTAAACGAAGCGACTGAGTTTTCAGCGCCGCAAAAGGCAAAACTCTTAAAGTTTCAGTTTTTGGACTCATGGGGAAGCATGAAGACATAATGTTAACTTTGAAAAAGATGTATCATTTTAATCCTCAGAATAAAGACTGTCAGAAATAAGGTTATAAAAAAATCAGTATAGCTCGAAATTTTCAGAAATACGCACTGAAAATGGAAAATTTCGCAATTCTTTTGAATATTCCAGTGAATGTATATGTCAAGATAGGCATGTAATTAAAAAGGCAAGGGAAGCAAGAAAACTTTAACTTTTTCGAAAAATGAAAACACCTTCGTGTAGGTAATATACCATGCTTTCAGAATATAGGTTATAAAATATTCAAATAATTTGAAAAAGGTAAGAAAAACATAAAATTATTGATATTCCGTATTCAATTCTATGTAAATTTGATACCCAATATTAGACAGACAAGGCTGTCTAACAGGGGCGATAACAAAATCGATAATCCAATGCATCGGTAAAGAATGTTCAGTATGGCTTAATCGTGTTAATCTAGCGTCACTTTGTTTATTTAAGTAAATATTGACCTCATCCGTAGAAAAAAGTACCTTTGGCATAAACAAACTGTGCCAGGCTGCACATGCACAATATCAGAGTTCGCAAAGAAAACAGCTAGGCTGTGCACTGTTTTGAAAAAGAACTGCCCATGTCTGATCAGCCTGCGCATTTCATGTAGAGGCTAGTGTTTAGCTAGCGAAATTCGCGTATATCCTTCATATACTCATCCCATGACGCGGGTCAGTTGTATAACAGCAACATGCGCGTGGAAAAAGACATTCGAATATACAGTCCGAACATCACAGAACAGTCTGCGCGTACGTACAGTCTGGTAATATTAGGGTTTGCATGGGTGCTGGATGAACTGAGCATGCATTGTTCATATAATTATTATGCGTTTGTGAATCCCGCGTCTCATTTGCTAAATAACTGTTGGCTGTATCCCAGATGAGATCCTGATCAGACCGCTCCCTTCAACACTAGCTCTTAGGGCTTAACGGTAAGCTTTGGATACTGATGTACGGGTTATGCTCTGAAATACACAGTTTCTGGTGCATGCGGACCAGTAAGCACAGTTTCCAATAAAAGCTTTACACCACGCAAATCCTTGAAATAACGTATCAACGTCGATTTAACATTATTTTGTCAAACAAATGTTGATACGCATTGATACCCAACGTTATGTGCCTCTTAGCGGGGCAGATTGGGCGCGGCGGAAGGGGCTGGGGGACAAAAGGCGTTAAAATATGTACTTGAATAGTGCATGCCCCAGAGATGAGGATGATTAGACTCATCTAAACAGTTGTTCATATTTGTTAACTTAAATATCCAGTGTGATTCTTCTTCTCGTTAACGTGAAAAGTGGATCCATTCTTGTATAAGGGTCGGATCCGAGTCTTCGCTGTTCGCACAAGATGTACTTACTAATATGCTTATAAGACGGGGATTTCCCTCCAACGGAAAGAATCTTTGGGATTGTTAGGGAAACTCTCGCCTTACGGCGCAATGGGTTGTTCTATATGTGCAAGACGTGGGGAAGGGGGGGGGGGGAAGCATGCGGCTTTTTGCAGAATCGCTGATTGCACATGATGTACCTATTTATTCGGTTATAAGATTGGGGATCTCACAAGGTCATTGGGATTGTAAGGAAAACATCCGTCTTACCGCACAATGGGTTTTCTGTTTAAAATGGCATGCGTCTTATAGCCGAACGCTGTTTGAACAGGTTGCAGCCACTTATTCAGTTATAAGACGGGGATTTCCTCCCAACAACATATCTAGTTCCGTCTTTAAGATATTGTTAGTTATTCTGTGTTTACGGACGGAGGAGTACATGCGTCTCATAGCCAAATCGCTGTTCACACGACATACTTCTATATTCAGTTATAAGACGAGGGAAATCTAGGTCTAGATCGTGAAAAGATCTAGATCTTTGGGTTTGTATTGGGAAACGCCGTCTAACAGCACAATTACACAATAGTGATTAGGTAATTATCGGGTTTTCTGTGTGCGTATTGGTAGGGGAGTGGGGAGAAGACTGGGGACAGGGCATGCGTCTAATAGCAGAATTGCTGTTTGCACATGGTGCTCCTACTCATTCGGTTATGAAACAGGGGTAGCCGCTTTACAACACAATAACGCAATAGTGATTAATATATTGTGGGTTATTCTGTGTGTGGGTGGAGACATGCTTCTTATAGCCGAATTAAAGGGTTATCGGCGTACCATATCTAAGAGGTATTCTAACACAGTGCGCCTATAGAAGCAATGGAAAGTTTCCGTGTTTTATTCTGCAACAAACTGTCGGGCAGTTGTAAGTAGATATATCACTCGCGCTCCGCGCTCGTGATTTGATCTACATTACAACTGACATCCAAAAAGTGAAACATTACTCAGCAGTTCACTGCTAGAGCTAATCTATTTCTTAAATAAGACTCTTGTCTGGCAAACCAAAAATAGTTATGTCCGAACTTGCATGCCTGACGAAATTACTGCATTTTAGCGGTAAACAAAATGTTGCCAAGGTACAATTCTGTGGTAAAATTTTGCAGTTTTTTTAAGATATTGCAAGAGTAATGATTATCTATATGGGCTATTCATCTTATATAGTAGTTATGCTTTTATTTGTTAATTTGAAGGAGGACACATAGTGCGAACTTTGCTTTCAACAAGATATTTATGCCTTCACTTACAAGAACAACCATGTTGAACATTCTAGGGGGTATTGGACGAGTGATGGTTCCTGCTCACCTGTGCAGTATTGTTAATTGGATAATTTCCCTTAGGAACGGTCTACACTATAATCGACTCGCTTTTTTGGGACAACACATAAGCCTAGCATCCCCCGAAGGGGAATCCGGCGAGAAGTGAACATCCAGATCAGACGCTTCAAACCCGAGGTCTGATCAGGATCTGCACTGTTTGCCTTAAATGTTGGAATTTTTGTAAGAATAATCTAAAATCAGTAATAATAAACTATGTATTTTTTTCTTATTTTTAATTTTATTCTATTCTATTTCATTTGTTTATTTATTCATTTACTTATTTTTTTTTTTATCATTATTATTATTATTATTTTTTTTTCATTTTCCTTTTCTTTGCGAACCTTTGAATTGTTGAATTTGTTTTGCTAGTTCCTATTTAAATTACGCATCCAAAGGAATTCTGACAGGATCGGTGGCAATGCATTTCTTAAACGAAGCGACTGAGTTTTCAGCGCCGCAAAAGGCAAAACTCTTAAAGTTTCAGTTTTTGGACTCATGGGGAAGCATGAAGACATAATGTTAACTTTGAAAAAGATGTATCATTTTAATCCTCAGAATAAAGACTGTCAGAAATAAGGTTATAAAAAAATCAGTATAGCTCGAAATTTTCAGAAATACGCACTGAAAATGGAAAATTTCGCAATTCTTTTGAATATTCCAGTGAATGTATATGTCAAGATAGGCATGTAATTAAAAAGGCAAGGGAAGCAAGAAAACTTTAACTTTTTCGAAAAATGAAAACACCTTCGTGTAGGTAATATACCATGCTTTCAGAATATAGGTTATAAAATATTCAAATAATTTGAAAAAGGTAAGAAAAACATAAAATTATTGATATTCCGTATTCAATTCTATGTAAATTTGATACCCAATATTAGACAGACAAGGCTGTCTAACAGGGGCGATAACAAAATCGATAATCCAATGCATCGGTAAAGAATGTTCAGTATGATCACGCGGACAGTCTCTGCAGGAAGCCATTTATCATGTACAGAAGTCTCGGCAGGAAGCAAGAGTTCGCGGACAGTCTCGGCGGAAGCCAAATATGACGTACAGTCTCTGCAGGAAGCGAAAATTAGCGGAATCGATTATACCCTGTGTGTAAGCGA
>CAXDIV010000033.1:0-23475 GCA_963989385.1 Ctena decussata
CGCCGAAAAATCCGCGATCTGTAGAAAAATTTGGGAGCCACAGGACAACCGCGTTATACTGATTTCCGCGATATATCGGTCCGCGGTATAACGGCGCTCCAGTGTATTATATTTCGACCCGCCCTGTCTCAGAGCCATCTTTACTATGTGAAGTACTAATAACAATAGGAAATGCAATCAGATGGTATCTAAATCTCAAATTCTATCACAATAGATATAAACAAACCAATGCCAATATGGTAGAAGACATATTTTACTCTGAGGGGGGGGGTCAAACTATTATAGCTATAATATTTCGACCCACCCCCTCCTAGTCTCATACTTTGCATATGAAGGCTTATAGCTCTGGTAATGACAATCACATAGTGTTGTTTATTTAGATTCTGTCACAACAGATATAAACAAACCAATAGAAGTATGGTAAATGGTCTATTTAACTTTCAAGAGGGGCGGGTCAAAATATTATAGCTATTATATTTTGACCCACCCTCTCTCAGATCCATCTTTAGCCTATGAAGTACTTATACTTTTAGGAAAGACAATCAGATGATATTGAAATTTTTAATTTTAGTAGAACAGTGATAAACAAACTAGTAAAATGATGACAAAAGACCTAATAAACTCTTGTGAGGGGCGGATCAACATATTATAGCTATAATATTTCGACCCCCTTCCCCCCAAACCCCTGACCCATCATTGCATATGAAGTCTTATAACATTGGGACTAACAATCAGAATGTATTTTTGATTTAAATGTTATAACAGCTGATCTCAAGACACCAGTGGAACTATAGCTGATGACCTATGTAACTCTGAAGAGGGGCGGGTCAAAATATTATAGCTATTATATTTCGACCCGCCCTGTTTCAGAGCCATCTTTACTATGTGAAGTACTAATAACAATAGGAAATGCAATCAGATGGTATCTAAATCTCAAATTCTATCACAATAGATATAAACAAACCAATGCCAATATTGTAGAAGACATATTTTACTCTGAGAGGGGGGGGGGGGGGGGGGGATCAAAATATCATAGCTATAATATTTCAACCTGCCCCCTCCTAGTCCCATCCTTTGCATATGAAGGCTTATAGCTCTGGAAATGACAATCACATAGTGTTGTTAATTTAGATTCTGTCACAACAGATATAAAGAAACCAATAGAAGTATGGTAAATGGTCTATTTAACTTTCAAGAGGGGCAGGTCAAAATATTATAGCTATAATATTTTGACCCACCCTCTCTCAGATCCATCTTTAGCCTATGAAGTACTTACACTTATAGGAAAGACAATCAGATGATATTGAAATTTTTAATTCTAGTAGGACAGTGATAAACAAACTAGTGAAATAACGACAAAAAACCTAATAAACTCTCGTGAGGGGCTGATCAAAATATTATAGCTATAATATTTCTACCCCCCCCCCCCCCCCCCCCCTCAAACCCCTGACCCATCATTGCATATGAAGTCTTATATTATTGGGACTAACAATCAGATAGTATTTTTGATTTAAATATTGTCACAGCTGATCTTAAGACACCAGTGGAACTATAGCTGATGACCTATGTAACTCTGAAGAGGGGCGGGTCAAAATATTATAGCTATTATATTTTGACCCACCCTGTCTCAGAGCCATCTTTACTATGTGAAGTACTAATAACAAAAGGAAATGCAATCAGATGGTATCTAAATCTCAAATTCTATCACAATAGATACAAACAAACCAATGCCAATATGGTAGAAGACATATTTTACTCTGAGGGGAGGGGGGGAGGGGGTCAAAATATTATAGCTATAATATTTCGACCCGCCCCATCCTAGACCCATACTTTGCATTTGAAGGCTTATAGCTCTGGAAATGACAATCACATAGTGTTTTTAATTTCAATTCTGTCACAACAGATATAAAGAAACCAATAGAAGTATGGTAAATAGTTTATTTAATTTTCAAGAGGGGCAGGTCAAAATATTATAGCAATAATATTTTGACCCACCCTCTCTCAGATCCATCTTTAGCCTATGAAGTACTTATACTTATAGGAAAGACAATCAGATGATATTGAAATTTTTAATTCTAGTAGAACAGTGATAAACAAACTAGTGAAATAACGACAAAAGACCTAATAAACTCTTGTGAGGGGCGGGTCAAAATATTATAGCTATAATATTTCGACCCCCCCCCCCTTGACCAATCCTTTCCTTTTGAAGGCTTATAGCTCTGGAAATGACAATCACATAGTGTTTTTAATATAGATTTTGTCACAACAGATATAAAGAAACCAAAAGAAGTATGGTAAAAGGTCCATTTAACTCTCAAGAGGGGCGGGTCAAAATATTATAGCTATAATATTTTGACCCACCCTCTCTCAGATCCATCTTTAGCCTATGAAGTACTTATACTTATAGGAAAGACAATCAGATGATATTAAATGTGAGGGGCAGAATGTTATCACAGCTGATCTTAAGACACCAGTGGAACTATAGCTGAAGGCCTATGTATATCTGAAGAGGGGCGGGTCAAAATATTATAGCTATTATATTTCGACCCGCCCTGTCTCAGAGCCATCTTTACTATGTGAAGTACTAATAACAATAGGAAATGCAATCAGATGGTATTGAAATCTCAAATTCTATATCACAATAGATATAAACAAACCAATGCCAATATGGTAGAAGACATATTTTACTCTGAAGGAGGTGGGGGGGGGGGGGTGTCAAAATATTATAGCTATAATATTTTGACCCGCCCCCTACTAGACCCAACCTTTGCATTTGAAGGCTTATAGCTCTGGAAAAGACAATCACAGAGTGTTTTTAATTTCAATTCTGTCACAACAGGTCTAAAGAAACCAAAAGAAATATGATAATTGGCCTATTTAACTCTCAAGAGGGGCGGGTCAAAATATTATAGCTATAATATTTTGACCCTACCTCTCTCAGATCCATCATTAGCCTATGTGTTTTTAATTTAGATTTTGTCACAACAGATATAAAGAAACCAAAAGAAGTATGGTAAAAGGTCCATTTAACACTTAAGAGGGGCGGATCAAAATATTATAGCTATAATATTTTGACCCACCCTCTCTCAGATCCATCTTTAGCCTATGAAGTACTTATACTTATAGGAAAGACAATCAGATGCTTTCTAGCCCCCCCCCCCCACCACCACCACCACCACCACCACAAACCCCTGACCCAGCCTTTGCATATGAAGTCTTAAAACATTGGGACTATCAATCAGATAGTAATTTTAATTTAAATGTTATCACAGCTGATCTTGAGACACCAGTGGAACTATAGCTGAAGGCCAATGTATATCTGAAGAGGGGGGGTCAAAATATTATAGCTATTATATTTCGACCCGCCCTGTTTCAGAGCCATCTTTACTATGTGAAGTACTAATAACAATAGGAAATGCAATCAGATGGTATTGAAATCTCAAATTCTATATCACAATAGATATAAACAAACCAATGCCAATATGGTAGAAGACATATTTTACTCTGAAGGAGGGGGGGGGGGGGGTCAAAATATTATAGCTATAATATTTTGACCCGCCCCCTACTAGACCCAACCTTTGCATTTGAAGGCTTATAGCTCTGGAAAAGACAATCACAGAGTGTTTCAATTTCAATTCTGTCACAACAGGTCTAAAGAAATCAAAAGAAGTATGATAATTGGCCTATTTAACTCTCAAGAGGGGCGGGTCAAAATATTATAGCTATAATATTTTGACCCACCCTCTCTCAGATCCATCATTAGCCTATGAAGTACTTATACTTATAGGAAAGACAATCAGATGATATTTTGATCTTTAATTCTAGCAGAATAGTGATAAACAAACCAGTGAAACAACCACAAAAGACCTAATTACTCTGATGAGGGGCAGGTCAAAATATTATACCTATAATATTTCGACCCCCAACCCCACCCCCTTACCCTTCCTTCGCATATGAAGTCTTATAACATTGGGCAGAAGAAGAAGGGCAGTTGTCAGTTTCTGGCAAAAGTATGTGCACTTAGTACTGGTTAACCGCTTAGGAGGTCTAAGCCTGCCCAGGAATAGTGTGGTTAGGTTAACTGACCATCCCGACATGACCTTAGTTGTTTACCGTGGACGTTAAGCATCAAATCAACCAACCAACAACTTATAACATTGGGACTAACATTCAGATAGTGTTTTTAATTTAGATGTTATCACAGCTGACCTTAAGACACCAGTGGATCTATAGCTGAAGGCCTATGAAACTCTGAAGAGGGGCGGGTCGAAATATTATAGCTATTATATTTCGACCCACCCTGTCTCAGAGCCATTTTACTATATGAAGGACTTATAGCAATAGGAAATGCAATTAGATGGTATTGAAATCTCAAATTCTATCCATTCTAGTGTTTTTTTAATTTAAATTCTGTCACAACAGATATAAAGAAACCATTAGAAGTATGGTAAATGGCCTATTTAACTCTCAAGAGTTGCGGGTCAAAATATTATAGCTATAATATTTTGACCCACCCTCTGTGAGATCCATCTTTAGCCTATGAAGTACTTAGACTTATAGGAAAGACAATCAGAGGATATTCAAATTTTTAATTCAAGCAGAATAGTTATAAACAAACCAGTGAAACAATGACAAAAGACCTATTTAACTCTCATGTGGGGCGGGTCAAATTATTATAGCTATAATATTTTGACCCCCCCCCCCCCCCTACAACCACCCAACCAAACATCTTTGCTGGACTGTTTTTTTAGCTCACCAGAGCCGAAGGCTCTGGGGGAGCTTATAGTATAGGCATTTGTCCGTCTTCGTCGTCGTCGTCTGTCGTTGTATGTCGTCGTCTGTCGTCCGTCAACACTTTTAAACAACATCTCCTCTGAAGCTACTGGGCCAATTGGGCCCAAATTTCATCTGTAGCATGCTTGGGCTGGGGGATTGAAAGTTTGTGTTTTTTATGAAAATCGGCCCCTTAGTTTGGTTGCTATGGCAACTTAGAGTTTCCATAGACTTATAATGGGGAAAATTGAAAAATGGCATTTACTGCCAAGCCATTGCAAATATGCTGACAAAACTTTTATAGAAATGTTTCATGAGAAGTCTTCTATCAGCTGTATATTTTTTTGCCCACTGCTCCTTTTATTGGTTGCCATGGAAACCAAAATGCAAAAAAAAAGGAAAAAAATACTTATAAAATTATCTGCTCTGAAGCCACTTTGCCAATTAGGCCCATATTTCATCTGTAGTATCCTTGGGCTGGGGGATTGAAAGTTTATGTGTGTTTTTTTTATGAAAATTGGCTCTTTAGTTTGGTTGCTATGGTAACTTAGAGTTGCATTGACTCATAATGGGGAAAATTGAAAAACGGCATTTACTGCCAAGCCATTGCAGATATGTTGACAAAACTTTTATAGAAATGTTCCTTGAGAAGTTTTCTATCAGCTTTATGTTTTTTTGGCCCCACTGCTCCTTTTATTGGTTGCCATGGAAACCAAAATGCAAAAAAATGAAAAAGAAGTACTTAAATTATTATCTCCTCTGAAGCCGCTTGGCTGATTAAGCCCAGATTTCATCTGTAGTATCCTTGGGCTGGGGGATTGACAGTTTGTGTTTTATATGAAAATCAGCTTTTTAGTTTGGTTGCTATGGTAACTTAGAGTAGCATTGACTCATAATGGGGAAAATTGAAAAATGGCACTTTTTGCCAAGCCATTGCAGATATGCTGACAAAACTTTTATAGAAATGTTGCTTGAGAAGTGTTCTATCAGCTGTATGTTTTCTGGCCCGCTGCTCCTTTTATTGGTTGCCATGGAAACCAAAATGCAAAAAATGGGGGGAAAATGCTTAAAAAATTCTCTCTTCTGAAGCCACTGGGCCAATTGGGCTCAGATTTTATCTTTAGTATCCTTGGGCTGGGAATCGAATTTGTGTTTTATATGAAAATCAGCTCTTTCGTTTGGTTGCTATGGCAAATAAGACTTACGTTGACTAATGATGTGGAAAATTAAAATGGCATTTACTGCAATCATAATGTGGAAATAGTTATATATTTTGTTATCAACTCAGCAGACTGTCAGACTGAGACTTTGTAGTTGCATATTTTGTACTAGCCTGTACAAATGTGACAGCAATTTTAAGCCTATACAAGTTTGATTGCAATTTGTGCTAGAGATCTGGTGAGCTTTGTGGCCCGTGGGCCTCTTGTTTAAATGAGGAGGAGCTGTAAACTGTAATTGTATTTCATGCTTGATTTTGGTAGTCTTACAATTATACTGTCCTGAATCTCCATTCAATTCATGGGGGCGGGTCAAAATATTATAGCTATAATATTTTGATCCCCCCCCCCCCCCCAACTCAAGCCCATCGTCAGTATTTTAAGTATTCTAACTATGAAACAGAAAATCTGATGGTGTTTGAATTTTAATTTTATCATAACAGATATCAACAAATGAATAGTACCATCAAAACATTCAAACTTTTAATTTCAAGTGGGGCGGGTCATAATATTATAGCTATAATATTTTGACCCCCCCCCTACAGATTTTTCAAAATGAGGAGGAGCAGCGAATTAATATTGTATTTGATATTTGCTTGGTTACTGTAGGTGTTACATATACTTTCCTCTATTTCCATTTTTTTTCATGGGGGCGGGCCAAAATATTATAGGGGGGGTCAAAATATTATAATAATATTTTGACCCGCGGGTCATAATATAATGACCCCGGGTCAAAATATTATACGGGTCAAAATATTATCTGACACCGGCAACTCCTCCTACATCTTTCATCCGATTGATTTGAAATTTTACAGATTATATTCTTATGATTTGAAGATGTGCATGTGATGTTTGTTTTTTTGTTTCGGCCATTTTTGATGGAGTTAAGGCCCTTGCTGACTCAGACCTTGTCCCCGCAACTCCTGCCACAGCTGGTATCAGATTGACTTGAAATTGTGCAGAATGGTTCATCGTGGTCTGAAGATGTGCATGTGATTTTGGAATTTCAATTGTCCTGTGTTTTACAAAGTTATGGCCCTTTGTTGTTTTTGGCATTTTTTCAACTTTTGAACCGTTTGACCAAGAGAGCTGAAATTTGGTATGCTATTACTATTTGGTAAATTGATTATTCTGACTATTGTTAGGATGTGCTAAATTATAAGTGACAGAGTTATTCTCCTTTTATAGATAATAGACATTCACTTAAAGATAATGGGATAACTCCAGAACTATTCATATTAATGGGCTGAATTTTCATAAAGGCATTGTTCATTTTTCATCAGATTCACATTAGCAGCATTATGGCCCTAGTTATTTTGTTACTGGGTATACAGTCTTGATGTTTTGGGCATTTTTTAAGGACCTAAAGTTTCAGTAACCTGATTATACACATATATGCCCCGTTCTAAACTTAAGTATTTTATAAAGAGGCCCAGTAATTGGGTATATGTCTTTGCTTTTGTTCAGTTATTTTTTGT
Source organism: Ctena decussata (assembly GCA_963989385.1). Taxonomy (NCBI): domain Eukaryota; kingdom Metazoa; phylum Mollusca; class Bivalvia; order Lucinida; family Lucinidae; genus Ctena; species Ctena decussata. Next base: position 7,469 of record CAXDIV010000033.1, read on the forward strand.
TTACCAGGTTCTGTAATACACATATTTTCTGTTTTTGGCCATACATTTACTCTGAAACGGAATAAAGGGCTGCAGTTTGTGACTCATATCAAACGTCGGGTGACACTTGGCCGATGGCCTTTTATTATCCATAAAAACATATTGTGTGAACCCCTCATTAGATTATAACGAGGGGTCACAACATACGTTTTCGATGAGAAATTAGAAAAATTATCCCAGAATTTTCCCTGTTACCCCCTCTTATCTGGAGCTCTGGTTTACTGTACAAAGGTCAGTTGTAGCCATGAGTTAATGTATGTTACACTGCAGCAAGGCAAGTTTTTGTCTCACCTGCGAAGCAGAAGCGAGACATATGTATTGCTTTTCCGGTGTTGTCAGCGTCGGCGTTTGAGGCGTAAACTTTTGTCGAGTTTTTGCGTTTAGGTCAGTTTCACAAAGCGCAGACAGGCGAGACACCGCATTCCGCGGAATTCTTGTTTTTAAACACATTACATATGGAACAGAAATTTCTTCAATCAGCTCTCCATGAGGAAAATTTTTGTCCAAGGAAATATCAGTTATTTTTCCCTGAGTCCAAAAATATCATCAGATAACGAAGAATTTTTTTCTGTTATATTTCCCTAAGACTAAAAATATCATCAGATAATGAGGATTTTTTTTTTTCCAAGGAAATATCAGTTATATGTCCCTGAGACTAAAGATATCATTAAATTTATTTTATATCCAACTATTTTATTTCAGATGATGAAGGGGGGATGACAGAATTAGCCAGAATAATGATACGGGATTGTAAATATGATGTAAGTGAATCTTGTTTGACCTGTATATTGAAAACTCCCACCCTAAAGTGCTTAAATATTGGGACACCTAAAATGATCAATTTTCCATTTGTCCCAAATGGAAAATTAATGGATTTTAGGTGTCCCAATATTAAAGCCCATTAGAGTATTACTACATGTCAGGGGAAGCAACTCTGCCATTTTCAGTTTTACCTTGGGGTCAACTTTTAAAGGAAAGAATTGGTTCTCCTATAGTCCCAAAAATCTAAATCCAACATATCTAGATTCTAGGGATTGTTTTGGAATGGAAAACCTCTGTCTTATGACTGAATATGTATGATTATCTGATGCTCAGGCACAGGCATGTCCGAGTCTTGTCAGGTACTGTTTCTTGTGTAGTTTCTAGTGTAAAGAAGTCTTTAAATTGTTAGGGGTGTAATGATACATCAATATATCCATGCATCGTGATAGTGGTTGCCATGATAGTGCTATTGTGATAGGGTTTTCAACTATCGATAACTATCGCGGATAGTGCTTTCAGCTATTGGTAATTTTGATAGTTTTTGTTTATGTAGATTTTCACCATGTGGAATGGATTTTGATTCTTGTCTTCCAAACAAATATCATTTAGGAACCTGAAAGATGTTAGCTTTGCATCAAAAAACTTTTGTTAAGATGGTGGTAAAGCTTACACTCATAGTGGACAGCACTGGTATGTAATTTAGAGATGAGAGACTTACTTAAATCATCTGAATTCTTTTAAAGAAATTGCAATATTCAGAGACAGTGATACCTGATGTAAGACCCTCGATAGTAATAGTATCGCGATATGGGTTTCTACGATAGTGATAGTATCGTGATAGTCAGAATTTGGGACGATAGTCAGCCCTAGAATTTGTGATGAAGTCGCTTAGCTGCAATACACTAAAAGGGCGCTTATTTTCAAACAAAGAATACTCACAAAAACATTTTGTGAATCCATGAAGTCCAGTGCAGGGAACCTTCATTTTGTACCTGTCGGTCCCTCAATGTCCATATATTTTGTATGTGAACAGCAAATTTAAGGCTTTATCCAAACTATGTGGATTTATAGGCTGGACTTAGCCTTTCCTGTCCATATACGGTATTAATCCTAATAAATGCCCCTGCTCTAATGAATGCCCCTGCCTCTTTTCCGAAAAAAACAACAACAAAACTGTCAAGCCACTTACTTTCATTTCCCCTTCCGCTGATTCAAGAAGGGCAGTTGTCAGTTACTGGTGAAAGTAAGTGCACTTAGTACTGGTTAACCGCTTTGGATGTCTAAGCCTGCCCAGCAATAGTGTGGTTAGGTTAACTGACCGTCCCAACATGACCATAGCTGTTTACCATGGATGTTAAACAATAACACAACACAACTTTTCCGAAAATAATGTTATATCAACTTGTATGAATTCCTGTTTGCTTCTCTGGATAAGGTAGCTCCTGGAAATGGGGTCTACTCATAAAGGAAAGAATTCGCTCCTAGAGGAAAGAGGAGCAAATTCTTTCCTTTAACATTTGACCCCTACTGAGAAGGGAGGCAAAAATGGTACAGTTTGCTTCCTCTGCAAGAATACCCATTCACCTTAATACTGTGTATTAGCATTATTTGGTAGTGGCTGATTTACTACAATTTAAACTCTAAAAAATAATGGCCCCTTTTGTAAAATGCAACAGCCCTGGGGCGTTTAGTAGGAGTGATATTACATGCATTAAACACTCCTTCTTGAATGCTCCAACTCATTTTTGATATAACTTGATTCTATTTTCAGATAGACGAAATGAACCAATGTCAGAATTGTTATTACATGTCCAATGCAAAACCAAGAAATTGGTTTGCTCAACCCTGTGTAAGTTCTTAAAAATTTTATTACCTGTAACTTGTTTTGTCTACTCATTGTCTTGATGTGGTGTTTTCATAAAGAATGTAGAGTGTAAATTTCTACTTGCATTTTCTTGCACAAGGAATTTAGAGTAAATTTCTTCTTGCATTTTCCTTTGAAGAAGGCCGGTACAGGCCGAAACGTCAGGAAATAAAGAGTGTAAACAACTAACAAGCATTTATTGATTCTTCCTAAGAAGAAACCAGAGATTTAAAAGAAAAATGGTTAACAGTCTAGACACTGCTCAGACTGTTTCTCATTTAGCCCAATATAAGGGGAGTATTTTTTGATAATTTGGGGGATTTTTTTTTTTTTTCATTTTATTTCTCATTTAAAACAAATGTTAGACTGCTTATCCAGACCATCTCGGCAAGACAAGTCTATTGATGGGGTGTGTAAATTTTCACAAAATTTGCATAGATATATCACTGGTGTAAACTAAAGAGGTTTTGGTGACCATGGCCCAGTTTTCATTGTCACAAAGGACTACTGTACAAGTAATATGTATTAACAATATCTTGAACCTTTTGACAGAATTAGACCAAAATAGATAAATTATATGATCAGGAGGAGTCAATGACTTGTTAGAGTTTGGTGATCATGACCTTATTTTCAAACTCAGCACGCCAACTTAGTAGCCTTCTATGGAAAATTTCCCAGGGGGTATTGCTGGTGGGGAGGATGTTGTTTTTCTTAAAAACAGTTATAGTCATCCAACAGTTTGAATAATTTTGGCTCTTGCTGAGAATCCAGAAAATGAGGGTTTTCTGAAATAATGTCTGATCATTTCTGCTTAAAAAACATACAATGTGGCCCAGCATTTGAACCGCCTTGTCCAGGTGGTGCAAAGGGTAGGGCTAAGTATATGTTGTTATAAATGGAGTATTTAAAAAAATACAAATTTGAAGTTAATGTTGTCTTCAGAACCCTTCCTTATCTGAAAGAGTTTCCTGATGAACTGGTACAACTTTAGGGGAAGCAAACACTGCCACTTCCATTTGCATCCCCTTCCAGTGGAGACCAGTTCCCGGTGAACCTATCACCAGTAAACAATACTGATTCTGATTTCATGCAGAAAAGAATGGGCTATCGTAGACGTATATTGTTTAACAGAAGACACAATTGCAGAAGGCTTCCATTGTGAGGGGAAGCAGACTGGAAGTCACAAAAGTTGTTTTCCTCTGTAAAAATGGCAGAAAAACAAGATGTACCCATTTGCCTAAAGTTTTATGTAGATCTCCATGTTTTTAGCCAGTTTTATGAAGGGGAACAACTTTTGTGACTTCCTGGTTTCTTCCTTGGACAACAAAAACTTTCACAAAAGGGGTCTACTCTTAAAAGAAAGAATTTGCTCCTCTAGGAGTAAATTCTTTCCTTTAAGAGTTGACCCCTATTGAGTAGTGCGGTAGAAATAATAATGCCAGAGTGGCTTCCCCTGAAAGTGTCTGTACACCATAACCCATTCCATGGGGGATACCCCCCCCCCCCCCCAAACGTGGGGCCTGATCTGGGGTCCAAACTGTTTGCTGCCTAGACATCATTTCTACAAGAGTTAGTTAGCCCAATATTGTCAAAATATTCTTGATTTTTGATGCAGACGACAATTTCAGCAGACGACAAAAAATACCCAGAATGCAATGGGTTAAACTGGAACTTGCGGTAGATTCTACCACCAGAAAATGTAGGCGGGGCTTATTGATAGATCAGCTGTTTTCTGCTGTCTGCTAGAAGAGAATGCTACAGAAAAATGTATATACTAACTACTGGCTGTGAAACAAGCAAATAAAAGGACAGTGACTTACATTAATCACTCTGTATTTGGCATATATAAAACATCCATAACTTTACTCCAAAGACGTTTTACAAAATTTTTAGATTTTGGTTTTAAAACTTTTTTTCCAGTTTGTCTCCTTGGGTTTCTCACATCCTCAACAAGGGATACTGAAGAAAAGTCTCTGTCAACGTTCTCATTCCAGTCTAAAATTGCCATGTCACTTCTTCTTTTATATTCCTTTTTTCCAAAAGATATTCTTTTGTCATGATATATTAAGCATGCATTATTGTATGATTCAACATAATGCGTGTCAATACAATGCACAAAGTCTTGTGGAGTTTTATTCACTTGAAGGCTGTGAATGGCTCGAACCAGAATAAAGATGGAGGCACTGTCCTTCAGAATGACTTTAGTTGGAATGTAATTTGGATCTTTCCTGCATCTAGACTCTGGGCTACAATTGTCATGATTCTGTTTGTAATGTTCCACTATATTGTCCAAGTTCTTTCTAAGGAGGTCAGCTGAACCATGGCAAGTTTTCATGGCATAATACACATGTGTTTTGATTGCAGCAGCCTTATCTTTTAATTCCTCGTGCCATGTAATCCCATGTTGTTTCATAGGCCCATTAGTTACACTCTTCAACTGCTTTGTGACTCCTTTAGCAGCATGCCAAGTATCATTGGCATTTTCAACATTTGGCCTCGAAACTTGTAAATATTTGTTGACAGATGCATTTCTGTCATGTCCATGAATGTTTATTGATAGTCCATAATCTTCAAATTCCTCATACAACTTCTTCACACCAAACAGTTCATGACGCTGACTTACAGAATCATCCTCTTTTGTCACTGTTATTGCTCCAACAACCCTATGTGTTTTGTTACCTAAGGCTATGATATCCGACTGCTTGGCATTTCTTCTTGTAGAGTGTCTAGCATCAGTTATAATATTTATTCCTTCATACTCAGTTTCATTCTCTTCCGCTTCTTGCACTGATAAAATTTCTTCCTCCTGTCTTGCTTCAGTAATTGATTCTTTTGTTAGCTCTTCAGTGGCATCACAGTACATGTCATGTGTTTGAACAAACAATGTTTCAGGGCATTTGCCAAACATACAGCCATCACAAAACCTTTCATACTGGCTGTATCGTAGGCCAGAAGTAAATAAAGCATGCATGATTTGCATGTTCCACAGAAACTTTCCACCTTCTATGTGGGGTGATGTGTCAAGTTTCAGTTCATGTCTGTTTTGGCAGGCTAATGTGACTTTTCCTATATGTCCAAATCTCTCTATCCTCTCCACATCTAGCAATGTCTTGCACTCAGTGTGATGATGTAATATAGCGGCACACATATTTCGCAAGGCTGATTTGGTTGTCAAGAAATGTTCTTCATCGGTCTCGTTTTTGTTTGCCCATAAATATTGTGAGTAAAATATTTCTGGTGTATCCTCAGCCTCATTAGCTCTTGATCTTCCAACTCCATGAGAATCTATGAAATAATCTAATACATTCTTGAGAAACTGTGTATTACTTATATCAGAAACCTTTTCACTCATGATAAGCTTACACTGATCTATCTTATTAAAGATTTGTAACTTTTCTTGTTCTGATTTCGTATAGAATTTAAGACAGCCAACAATGTCAGGCTCTTCTTTTTGTTTCCTTTTAAGGTTTCTTCGTTTCATTGGTGACCCTGAATCCGTTCTTCTTTTTTTCCTAGCACACCCTTGTTTTGCTTTCTCTTTCAGTCGAACATTACCGCTGTTATCCATTCTTGCTATATTTTGTCTGCCTTAGAAATACCTATTAGCCCAAAAATTTAAATCAAAGTTTCAAAGTACAGAGAAACAACTGAATAGGGCTGCAATACAGGATAGAATTTTATTCAGTTTTGGCATTTATTGCAGGCGCGGATGTAAACCATTTATTCTGGGGCAATTTTCAAAGACTTGTCTTTCTTGGTTCGTGTCTGAATGTGTGAGTGTTGTGTGTGCACTTTTTCCTTCTTTTTTTTTTGGAGTTGGAGGACGGGGGAGGGGGAGGTTTTTTTGGAGTTGGAGGAGGGGGGTGCAGGGATGGGATTTGGAGTGGAGAGATGGGGGAGGGAGAGAGGGGGATGTAAAAGGCCATTTTAACTGAACTGTTTCAGTTGTGATAAACATTGTTTTACTTCAGTTTGAAAACATTATTAAACGACTTGCATCTGAGAGTAATAATGCCATGCATCCAGTACTATGCAGATCAATGCATTGCCTGACATTTTCCTATTCACCAACCATTAATAAAAACAACTGTTAGTCCAACGTCTACAAGTCTTTTCTCATAAACATATAAACATATTAAAAATAACAGCGCAATGAACCGTAAATGTCTTACAGACACTGTTTTGTGTGTTCTCCCTAGCTGACCCCTAAATACAGGTTTGACTTTATATTTCAGAAAATATGCAATAATAACATGGCGTACTAAAAGTATCCATTCTCTGCTGTTATTTTATACAGAGGATCTTACATGAGTGCTCCTCTATTATTGAATTTATTAAACGAGTTGCAGAAAAAGATAAGATGCGAGGCTATGCCGAGCATCCTATTGGTTTTCCCCAGCGAGTTTAATAAATTCAATAATATAGAAGCACGAATGCAATATTTTATTCATCATATGAAACTAAAATCATATTTAATTAGCAACTTTTTCACTAAAATATCATGATTTCGCCTTTAGAAAACGCAATGTTTTTATGGACATCAATGCAAAACATTACAACGTAATTTGCATATATAATCCACTAGCTGATTATCGAATTTAATGCATGGCTTTATAACACTCTCAGATGTGATGTCATATGATAGATTTTATTTATTTATCTATTTATTTTATTTATTGTTAAAGAGAGGATGTACCAAGGCTTCAAGGACACTAAAAAGAACTTTGATGTTGACCCAGACTTTTGCCCCTGAAAATTCTTAGCTAAACCTGTACTGGCATGTTTATGTTAGCTGCAGCATGGGTCCACCTTATCAGTCTTTGTTTATAAACATTTGCCATGCCTAAGCAATTAAAACTGGACTAGTTTATTTTCAAACAGGGCAAATTAATCAAACCTGAAATATAATTTGGTCTTATCTTTACTGTTTATTAGCTTGCTTGGGATTAAAAGCAGTATATTTTATATTAAAAACAATTTTAAGATGTTAAACTTTGAAAGTTGGGGAAATTATTATACAGAAATGGATATATATTTCCAATGCCTCCTATCTTATAATGGATCAGCATTTAGGAAGGAACATATTCCCGCCAGATTTTTGGAAGTTGTATAAAAATAATTATGGCAGAAAATACTGAAAAAAGAGGAATAAACCTTAAAATTACAAATGAACAGTTTTGGGCTATATACCATTTCTTCAATTTCAATGACTGGGATTTACAAGAGGCTATTGTTTACTCTGAATGGAGTTTGGAGGAAGACCAAAATATGAGAGCAGTGGCTGGAGCAATGACAACAACTGATACAAGTGATAATGATGATGATAATGAGGTTCAAAATGCCATGAACAATCATCTGCGGGACAATTTTCCTGGCAATAGACAGGGTGATGAAGAAGAAAATAATGATAATGGTGACAACAATCAGCAGCAAGAAATTAGGTGTCAGCACTGCTTTCTATCTCCTTGCATAACAGTATATCGCCAATCCTGGCTGGGCAATGGGGCTGCAGCACATGTGCGTAATGCTCCCCTTAGAAAGAAGAAATATAAATTATTTTGGAAAGTGATTTCAGAGCATGGAGGATGGCTGCATCCAAGTTATGTGGAGAAAAAAACAGCGGCTATTGCACAGGACCATGGACGACAGCATTGTTTGGACCCCAAGAGAAATCATGCCTGACTGTGTGCTAAACCTTGTTCGTGGGCTTTATCCCAATCCTGCAGGGCAGCCTTACATGGGACACAAATGGTGGTGATTACTTGTAAAGAAGATTTCTTGTGCTTAGAAGAGAAAAATACCTACCTTACAACACACTTCATTTGTTAGTTGATATTTTTCTATGGAGTTATTGTTTTAATATCTTTTTGTGGAAGGCCCTGGGATATTATATGAAAATAAAATAACCCATATTAGTGTTTTTGACAAGTTTATGTGTGAATAATGGAATATGACTGGAATTTTTCATCAGTTCTGAGGTAGGACATTTATTTTATCTGTCTTTACAGAGAAAGCCATCTTACAGGTGGAAAGTGTTTGTACTTTACACTCAGTGTTGCTATGTTTACATCACATGACCCAGGTCAAGGGTTATATCCAGTTTGAATTTCTCTGCACTTTCCAATATTCTGTTTCAAATTACTCCATTAATAGTATTTTCTGCCACAGCATTATAGCGCCAATTTATAGAGAACTGACATGCCCACTTGCAAAACAAATTTGGTATGTGAAGATTTTAGTGTTCTTTTGTTTTCATTGATAAAGCTTCTGCTACCAACAAAATGTAAAAGACAGACACCATTTTGAAATAAGCCCCGCCCACATCCTTTTATAGAGCAAGTGGGTGTTTAATGAAAATATTTCTTCTTTTCAGGATCCCCCTCATGAGCTTGTGTATGCTAAATTGAAAGGTTTCTGTTATTGGCCAAGTAAAGTTATTAGATATGTTGATGAGGACAAGTTAGATGTTAGATTTTTTGGTGGATTACATCAAAGGTAAGTTCCCTGTTTAAATTCCAGATGCCTGAACAAGCAGGAATCTTTAGTGTGAAAAAATGACAATGGATGTGCAGACTGATCTGGTCTCTGACATTTCCCCGTTATAAGGCAGCTCATACAGTAAATTGTAAAATTGTCAAAATACCATATTTTCTTTTAATGAATTGCCGTGAGGCAGTGCTATTTAAAATTCCTTTAAATGGCATTTTTAGACAAAAATATAGGCACTTTATATCAAATCTTTACTGAGATTGTGGATCTGTAGATGCAGTCCTCAGTAGCTGCTAGCACCATAACATCAGAGCTCTAGATAAGAGGGAGTATTTGATGATAATTAGGGATAATTTTGTTAATTCTGCATAAAAACCATATGTTGTGACCCCGCATCTGAACCGTCTCAACAAGACGGTTCAGATGAGGGGTCACAACATATAGTTTTGATGAGAAATAAGAAAAATTATCCTTAATTATCATCAAATACTCCCTCTTATCAAGAACCCTGCAACATTGTTTGGCAATTATCACTATAGATTAAACATGTTTGCAAGATGTTTTTCACAAGCCAGTAGATTCAAGACTACTAATGGAAATAAAACTCGTGTTAATGTTAAATCATTTGAGCAGTACCTGACATTAATTTTCATTTATTTCTAGAGCTGTCATTCCGAAAGAATATATAAAACCAATAGACACTCCAGCAAAAAAGTTGAATGTCAAGAAAACTTCAGGTATGTCAGATTTTTATGCTCCGTCACACATTACACCCGCATCTCCTATTATTTGCAAATGGAGTCAATTTAAAGTCAATGAGTACACATCCTGGGAAGAAACTCTGTCAGTAGTTGTTGTTTTTTTTCGTCCCTTTTCAGTGGGGCTCAACTGTTGAAGGAAAATGCATGCTTCCCTAGGAAGAAATCCTTCTTTTAAGAGAAGACCCCTTTTTTGGAAGGGTTTAGTTTTCCAAGAAAGTAAACAGGAAATCATGGCAGTTGTTCCTCATAGTGAAAAGGTGGACAAACATGGATGCATAACCGTTACACCTTTAATATTTGAGCCGCGACACGACAAAACTAACAAAGTGGCATAGGGGCTCAGCTAAGACTTGGATCAGCCTGGGCATCCGCCCAGTCTGATCAGAGTCTTCGCTGTCCGCATAGAAGTAGCTAAGACCCTTAGCTACCCTTTAAGCGCTTAGCGGAGAGTCTGAGCAGACTGGGCAGATGCCCTGGCTGATCTGAGTCTGCGCTGGATGCGCAACCACTTTGTTGGTTTTCTCGTGTCACGGCTCATTTATTACTTCCATCACCTGCAACCTTGTTACCTTGCTGGTACAAATTAAATTGCGGCAGTATTGCTATTAAAGAATTAAGTGATTTCAAAGACAAGCGCATATGCCTGAAAGGAAGCTAAATCATTATACTTAAAGGCATAAAAGTGACAATGCGCAGACAGGAGAGACCTCACATTCTGCAGAATTCTCGTTAGAATTTTTTGGTATATGTTTTTCAGCATTTGTAAAAGCCGAGCAAGAACTCAGGACTCATCAGAAATTGTTAAAAGAGCGGGAGGAACGGGAGGAGGAGGAAGAAGATGACGAGGATGATGGGACTGTGGAGGACGAGAAGATTGTCGAGGAGAAGGAAGTGGAGGAAACAGTTACCACGGCAACCGCAGCAGACAATGCAGAGGCAGTCAGTTCTAGTAGTACCACACAGGCAAAGAAGTCAAAGTCAAGAAAGGTGGGAATTTTTTCTGTACTGCAAAGCTTCAGATAAGAATGGGCTTTGAGGATAACAATAATTAGATAATTTTAGTTTCTGCTCAATGTAAATAGTTTATGATCACTCCATTAAAGTGGTTTTAATGAGAGGGGGAAGGCCATATTGTGACCATTTCCTGTTTTGCAGTGCATTTGATATTTAAAGAGGGACCCCATTCTTCCAGGAAGAATCTGATATAAAGCCAGATGTTTGATAAATTAATCTCTGACCTGTCAGCACAGTCCCCTGAGATTCCATTTATTGGTCTGGATAGAGGTGATAATGAAACGTTTTGACTGGAATTATCTGCAAGTGACTGGGTGTTTGTGAAAGGTTTTTGCCAAAAATATGCAATGGGATAAATAATAGAAATTTTGATATTGATTTGAGTATATTTACAACAAAATTTCCGACAAGCCATTTTTCTAACAGATGAAACATTTCTATGCAATATGAGATTTTTTCATTCATGTCTCTAGAAATGTAAGGTTGCTGCTGTTTCTTTCCATGTATGTTATAAAATGAGGGGTTTCAAAGTCAATGTTATTTTCACTGTTCTGTTTGGATGACTACAGACTTTCTTCGTGCGGTCCAGTAAAACTTTCAGCATCACTTCAGAACTTCAAACGCCAATCGCTCGCTTATTTGAAAAAATAAAACATAAAGTCTGGCTATGGGTTTTCTTAATTAGATTGAAATAAATATGTTGGTACCAATATTGCGCATGTTTGTTTTAATTTTTTTATTTCGCATCTCTAGCAGGCTGTCGTTGAGTGGTGGGGAAAACTTGAAAATGCCGTCGTCTCGATGACGTCGTGAGGCGCTATGGCTGTACAGCATCTTTCGTGTAAGACTTACACAAAAGATGCTGTACAGCCAAAGCGCCTCACGACGTCATCGAGAAAGAGCATTCTAGCATGGTACATTTACTACTATAACAACACATAAAATAAAATAAAGAAGAAAATTTACTCTTTTGCAGTAAATACCATATACATCTATATCTCGTTTGATGCAAACATTTGATTTTCACTAGAGCTTCGCACTCGTGAAAATACCAAAGTTTTCATCACACTCAATGAAGATATTTATGGTATTCACTACAAAAGAATAAAAAGAATGGTTGTAGTAGAAGAAGGCATTATTGTCCATTTTTTTTTTTTTTTTTTTTTTTTGTTAAAAAAAAAAAGAAGAATGTGGGTTCTCGTTTGAACTCATAATGGAAATGGTTACAAGGAGCAACCTATGCTTCAGGCAGAAATAGAAAGAATTTTGAAAGATACTTTCCACTTTCGCTGTAGCTTGAAATAGGCCATTTCATCACATATTCCTTCTTTATACATTTCTTTCTACTTTCAATCCAAGCCTTCAATCAAGCAAACTTTCAAAAATATTCATGATAAGAAAGGGTAGATAAGTAAAAGTTTTTGGCAAAATTGCCCAACAATGTTATCACCTTTCATTCTGCTAAGCCTCTCACAGCTGGTCAGTATAAACCCATTAATCAGCTAGCTGCTGCTGCTAACTAGCACTAATCATGAAATTGACAATAAATTGCAGATTAATGGACTGTACTCTGGGATAACTGGCAGATCAGGGAGATAACTGGGGTCCCTCTTTAACCTGACAGAAATGTTTTACAGACAGTGCAGACTTAGGTCAGACGGCTCCTCTGTGAATCGGTCTAACCCTTAAGGCGTAAGACAAACAGACGACAAAATTTACTTATGCAAAATTTAAAAAACTGCTTTGCCCAAGCTATACTGTTTTGAGAATTCAAAGAATACAGGGCTAACAGAGTAGATCCAGATGAGGTTGCTCATTGAGAGCTGTCTCATCTAGATTTATGCTCTCTGCAAATTACCTATTTTCGTAATTGGCACTTTAATACATAGGATCAGTTCTATGACTATTCATTAGGTAAATTATGTACCACAGGTAGCTCTATGACTATTCATGAGGTAAATTATGTACCACAGGTAGCTCTATGATTATTCATGAGGTAAATTATGTACCACAGGTAGCCTCGCCAGAAGACGTGAATATTGTAACATCCAGTGAAGAATACCAGCCGCCTGCTAAAAGACAAAGACTATCATCTTTGGTAACTACAGCATCACAGACACCCAAAAAGGTATTTCTATTTTCCAGAAAGGAGGCATGTCGGAATTTGACTGTATCATATGACGTCACTGTTATTCAATATATAAGGTTGATTCATAAAAATCGTATGACCACAAGTGTAATAACACTTTGGCGCGTACACGTAACGTCACTGACAATGTCCATGTCAGCAATGTGTTTTATTGAAATGATATTCAGTTTGAAAGGGTTAAAATTCCATTTTAAAGGGTCATATGATAAACAGACTCTTACTCTCGTGGCCATTTCATATGAAATGACCAGGAGTGTAAGATCCTGTGTGTCTGTCATCACTGATTTTGTCCAGGTTGTAACATGAAGGAAACTCGGACATTCGAGTACCGTGATATACAGTCTCATGTTCAGAATTACCATAATGGCCCTAAATATTCGGACAGACAGGTCTAAACAAACACAGTAGACACAGATCAAACTGCTCCTCAAGGAGCAGTTTGATCAGGGTCTACAATGTTTGCCATTCACTAAGCATCATTTGGATGCATTAACGTATGTAAAATCCACTTTCTAAGAATTCTGGAACAATAATTGTTGAACTTCGCGTGTCCAGAATTTTAGGGTCATTACGGTAGACTGTTATATGAAAGGTCATGGTTGCAGGCATGTGTAAAGAGTTGAAATTGTTTCAGAGCTTTATTTGGGCCAATTTTTTTAGAGTTTACTGATAGGAATGTTTCTGTTAATGCGAAGTGTTAGAAATATAGATTCATAGAAAGTTCCTGCACAGGAATTATGTCCCCCCACCAAAGGTGAGGGGGGACATATTGTTTTCAGTGCGGATCCCGGGCGTCGGCGTCGGTGTCCCTGTGACAGATTTCATGTATGCGCGATATCTCTTGAACCAATGGATGGAATTTCACCAAACTTGCATGGATACATTATTGGGACAAGTACAAGAGCTGATTAGATTTTGGTGACCTTGACCTCATTTTCAAGGTCACGGGAGGACATAGATGTTAATTTCTTGTATGCGCGATATCTCTTGAACCAATGGATGGAATTTCACCAAACTTGCATGGATACATTATTGGGACAAGTTTAAGAGCTGATTAGATTTTGGTGACCTTGACCTCATTTTCAAGGTCACTGGAGGACATAGATACATTATTGGGACAAGTTTAAGAGCTGATTAGATTTTGGTGACCTTGACCTCATTTTCAAGGTCACTGGAGGACATAGATGTTAATTTCTTGTATGCGCGATATCTCTTGAACCAATGGATGGAATTTCACCAAACTTGCATGGATACATTATTGGGACAAGTTTAAGAGCTGATTAGATTTTGGTGACCTTGACCTCATTTTCAAGGTCACTGGAGGACATAGATGTTAATTTCTTGTATGTGCGATATCTCTTGAACCAATGGATGGAATTTCACCAAACTTGCATGGATACATTATTGGGACAAGATTAAGAGCTGATTAGATTTTGGTGACCTTGACCTCATTTTCAAGGCCACTGGAGGACATAGATGACAATTTCTTGTACCCACTATATCCTGAACCGATGGATGGAATTTCACCAAACTGGCATGGATACATCATTGAGACAAGTTTAAGAGGTGAAAAGGTTTTGGTGACCTTGACCTCATTTTCAAGGTCACTGGAGGACTTAGATGAAAATTTCTTGTACCAATGATATCTCTTGAACCAATTGATGGAATTTCTCCAAACTGGCATGGATACATAATTGGGAAAAGTTTAAGAGGTGATTAGCTTTTGGTGACCTTGACCTCATTTTCAAGGTCACTGGAGGACTTAGATGAAAATTTCTTGTACCAGTGATATCTCTTGAACCAATGGATGTAATTTCACCAAATTTGCATGGATACATAATTGGGACAAGTTTAAGAGCTGATTAGATGTTGGTGACCTTGATCTCATTTTCAAGGTCACTGGAGGACTTAGATGAAAATTTCTTGTAGCAGTGATATCTCTTTAACCAATGGATGGAATTTCACCAAATTTGCATGGATACATCATTGGGACAAGTTAAAGAGGTTTTCAGATTTTGGTGACCTTGATTTTATTTTCAAGGTCATTGGAGGACTTAAATGACAATTTCTTGTAACCACTATATCTCCTGAATCAATGAATGGAATTTCTCCAAAATTTCAGGGATACATGATTGCGACAAATTTAAGAGCTGGTCAGATTTTGGTGACCGCGACCTCATTTGCAAGGACTGGATGACTTAGATGTCAATTTCTTGTACCCACTAAAATCTCCTGAACCAATGGATGGAATTTCACCAAACTTGCATGTATACATCATTGGGACAAGTTTAAGAGCTGATTAGATTTTGGTGACCTTGATCTCATATTCAAGGTCACTGGAGGACTTACATGCATTTTCTTGTACCCACTATATCTCCTGAACCAATGGATGGAATTTCACCAAACTTGCATGGATACATCATTTGGACAAGTTTAAGAGGTGGTTTGATTTTAGTGACCTGGACCTCATTTTCAAGGTCATAGTCATCTATGTAGGATATCTTAAGAACCAGTGGATGGATTTTCTCCAAACTTGTCTAGATATTTTACTTGTTCAGGCTTTTTATTCATTAGAGGGGATGGGAAATGGGCTTGTGGGGGGACATCAGTTTTTCTCTGAAAAACATTTCTAGTTAAATTTGTCCATTCAGCATGACGGTCACTGTCAGAAGTTGATGTCAAAGTTTGTCAGGGCAATACCCAGGAAAGAAATAAAGGGAATTATTTAAAACTTAATGGTAAGTTTCATGCAGAATGCCGAGATTAAAATGCATTCAGAGAGTTCATATTAGAGCCAGACCTTACCACAGGAAAGAGTTTTACAGAATTCAAGCAAGCAGTACAGAAAAAATACTGTTTACTAGTGCATGTATATGTTATTTAAATTTCAGTACTCATAATGCATTTGTCAAAGTGGAAGCTTTCATGT
>CAXDIV010000033.1:23498-55133 GCA_963989385.1 Ctena decussata
AGAAGTAAGACTATAAGAGAAATTTGGGAAAAAGCAAGAATTTTTTTTGAGACTTTAATTTTTGCAGGTTTATAGAGAATACCATGTTAGTGTCTTTTGATATCAAATTTATCAGGCGAGACTAGAAACAGCGTAGGAATGGCTATGCTTGCCTAGCCAGTCCGACGTGTTTCTGGTCGAGCCTGATAAACTTGATATCAAAAGACACTTACATGGTTTTCTATTTATCATGCATCATTAGAAGATTTTACGGCGTAAAGAGAGTCAAACAAGCGAAGAGAAAATGCAATTTTATTTGAACTTGTTGACATTCAGAATCGTCATGACGCAAGTGAATGACATCATTTAACCAATCGAATGTTGTTATTACGGCCAATTTAATATGTAGCCAATCATCTTCCGAGATCGCTTCTAAAGGCATCGCCTGACAACATTCGCCCAAGTGCAGTTATAAAGTGACATGATATCACATCATGATATCATATCCCTGTTATCAGGTGAATTTTGTAGCTGATGCATGATAAAAGTGACCTTAAAAGACCAGTTAAATTGCAAGATCATGAAAATTTCACAGTATCGTTTTTACTTGGCTATAACACATCCCACTCCCCCACACATGCCAAAACAACCCAATCATTATTATACACAGTATAAGCTTTCCACTACATAGCCTGTATTGTAAAGGTACCATTGGAAGACTGGGAGAAGCTGTTGTATGCTTGCCATTCAATGTCAAAACCGAGCAGTCCAAATGAAAAATCAGTAAAGAAGCATGCACGTGGGTTGTTATGCAGATTGGGGGATTAACAAGACCTGTCCCCGTACAGGTTAGCTCACCTGCAGTGCCTTGCCCATCACATAAAAAAACTTTGATGTAAAACTTTAAAGTGTGACGCCAACTCCCACACCCACGTCCAAGTGACAACACATATAGTAAAACTTTAACATAAAATTGCTAAGTCCCTGATCTTGACCTGTACGTCATGTTCAGGGGTGGGGATGTGGTTGATAAAATATCCAACTAATATCTATCATCAAACCAAAAATAATTCAAAAAGATCAAATGGTTTAAAAACTATGACACCTTCAGAAAACTTGAACATAAAATCGCTAAGTCCATGACCTTGACCTATAGGTCATATGCAGGGGTGGGGATGTGGTTGAACAACATTTCCGACCAATACCTATCATCATACCAAGTTTATTAAATTCAAATCGATTAAAGTGTTTAGAAATTCTGAGATCTTAAAAACTTTAACGTAAAACTTTAATATGAAATGCCTAAGTCATGGACCTTGACCTACAGGTCATGTGCTGGGGTCGGGATGCTGTAGAATAAAATTTCAGACCAATATCTATCATCACACTAAATATAATTTAAATTGATTGTTAGAAGGGTTTAGAAAATATGACATCTTAAAACCTTTAACGTAAAACTTTAACATGAAATTTCTTAGTTCGTGACCTTGACCTATAGGTCATGTCTGAGGGGTGAGGATGGTGTTGAATAAAATTTTGGACCAATATCTATTATTAAACCAAATATAATTCAAATCGATCAAAGGGTTTAGAAACTATGAGATCTTAAAAACTTTAACATTTTGCTAATGGCGACGCCAACGCCAACGCTGGGGGTAGTGCAATAGCTCTTCCTGAACTTTGTTCAGGCGAGCTAAAAATGCTTGGTAAATACTATCAGTCATCACAAATGCTGAGATAGTTCAAACAGGCACACTAGGTCAAACAAAACGTCGGAAGGGCATTGATGCAAAGTTATGACGCTTTACTGACATCTAAACAAGGTTGTCCCGACATCATAATGTTGCAGCAATGTTGTCACAATGTTATTCAGATGATGTATGTATGCTGGGTTGAATTGTTGTGCAATATCCGATTATTTCATGCACCCCTATTGTAAAGGTGAGCTCTGTTCTACGCGAGTGGGCATAAAAACACTACCCCCCTTATACCTTTTTAGACAACATACTTGTCAAAGTTAAGGCCAGAAATAAGCACCTCCCCATTACGGAAGGGAAACTGAGGAATACTTGAGAACATTTTTGAAACCAACCTTAGCCAATGCAGCTTCTTCTGCCTTTTTCTTTGCCAACAGTTCTTCCAGAGACAGCGGAACTTTTTTCTTTGTTTCTTCCTCTTCAATTTCTCCTTCTTCCATTGGATCTCTGAAAACGAAAAAAATTGCCATAAATCGAAAAATATTGGCAAAACCTTTATTTCCCTGAAAACTGAAATTATCCTGGAATACTTTTGGCTTCTACCAATGCAAACAAGAGCTGTCGCCTGACAGCATAGCTCGCCTGAATTAGTGCTTGCCCATCACATAGCCGCTATGGTGGTGTGGACTGTTATGCATAAAACTTCAGGCAAGCATGTCCAAAATAAAAACACATTTATAAACAAAAGCTATCTCAGAAATAAGTCTTAAAATAAAATTAAAATAAAAAAATGAAATAAAATTTCCAAGTCCATGAGCTTCAGGTAAAAAAAAAAAACCTGAGGGGCGGGGGGGTGGGGTGGGGGAGGGGTGTGTGGGGGGGTATGTTGGTGGAGGTTAAGCTGTACCATCAACCATTATCTAACATCAGTCCAAGTATTAGTATCAACTGAGTCCATCATCGTGGCACTGTGAAATTATGTCTTCATAAATATAAAACTTTAAACAAAATCTTTAAGACAAAATTCTAAGATTGACTTCAAGGTCATCCAGTGGGGTAAGTATAAGGTGTTTTGTAAAAACTCAAAAAAGTGTCTAACATCAGTTCAAGTATAAACTAAATCTCTGCAAAGCATTATGAATCAGTATGCAATTACAAAACTATAATAAAGACCAAAATTTCCTAAGTCCCTGACCTTGACATTAAGGTCACTGAGGGGGTTGGGGTAGTATTCTGTAGCTCTAACTACAGGGCAAATATAAAAAGAATTCATCAATGGGTTCAGGAGATATGTGTCTTTAAAAAACTTTAACCAAAACATCCAATCAATAAAAAGACAATTTTCTAAGTCCATGACCTTGACATCAAGGTCACTGAGGGAGGTGGGGGTAGTACCTTCGAAAACTTTAGACCAATATCTAACTTCAGTGCAAGTATCAAAGGAATCCATCCATGGGTTAAGGAGATATTGGGCTTTATAAAACTTTAACCAAAACATCCAGTCCAAAAAAAATCCCAATTTTCTAAGTCCATGACCTTGACATCAAGGTCACTGAGCGGGGTGGGGGCGACACCCTGTTAAACTTTGGACCATTATCTAACTACAGTGCAAGTATCAAAAGAATCCATCCATGGGTTAAGGAGATATAGGTCTTTAAAAAACTTTAACCAAAACATCCAATTCTTCCTGAACTTTCGTTCAGGCGAGCTAAAAAGCATTTATCCACCCTTAAAGTGCCCCAAAAAACTTCAAATATACTGTGATGAACCTAAATGTTCCGACAGTCAGGTCTGAGCAAACATTGTAGACCCAGATCAAACTGCTCCTGAAAGGAACAGTTTGATCAGGGTCTACAACGTTTGCCATTCACTACGCATCCTTTGGATGCATTAACCTGTAAAATCCACTTTCTAAGAATTTTCAAACAATATTTGTCTGACTTTTGGGTGTCCGAAATTTTAGGGTCATTACAGTAGTTGAATTTGCAAACAGCGTAGATCAAGAAGAGGGAGAAATAACGAGCCATCTCAATGGTATCTACACTGTATGCCCTCTAGCCTTTCAATGCCCATTATGGTTTAGCTTGAACGAAACCTTCTCTGAACTTTTGCAGATGTTAGTTTTGTCCCCTTTTTATTATACTTAAAGGGTTAAGAGAATTGCAAATTTAAAATCTTGCACATTGTCCTTGTCCTCTTATTTCTAGGAATTGTATTTTGTGAAAACAAGACTTTTGTGAGCACTTCCCTTTTTTACTCTACCTTATTTTTCCAGTAAAAATTCTTAAAGGTAGAACACTTAAAATAATTACCATAATTGTCCTAAATCTGAAAGTTAAGTTTTACAACAGAGTAATGCAGCCAATAGAGGTAGAGAGATTGGGAAACAATGTCCCACTGTTTGCTCAATTTAGAAACAGAGGATCTTACATGAGTGCTCATGTATTACTGAATTTATTAAATGAGTTCGGGAAAAAGATAAGATGCAACGGGTTTAATAAATTTAAAAATATAGGAGCACGAATGCAAGATTCTATTTATCATTAGGGGTGACTATTGCAGACCAAAATGACTATTGCAATACTATTTCTATTGCAGAAATCCCTATTGCAATACTATTACTATTGCAGGTTACTATTGCGATGCATTGCAATAACTATTGGACACAGCTTTCTTATCCAGAAATTCTGCTTTTATGTATAAAATCTTGGTTGTTCACATAAGTTTGTGGCTAAAAAGCATTATTTAATGACTGTCATTCACAATGTGCACAACATGACAACAAAATACAAGAAAATGTTATATTTTCCATTCTTTGGAATCCAGTACAAGCTAAAACACATCCATTCCTATTATTCTTTTAGTTAAAAATACTTCCTTCGAGGAAAAGATGCATGTCTAGAAACTATTGAAATTATTGCGATATTGGAAACACTATTGCCGATAGTATTAATATTGCAGCTTTCCCTATCGATAGTGACTATTGCCAGTGTCACTACTGCGACATATCGATAGTCTGATGTATTGTGACACCCCTATTTATCATATAACATTAAAATCATGTTTTAGTAGCAAATTTTTGCACTAAAATGTCACAATTTCATCAATAGAAAATGTGACGTTCTTATGGACGTCAACACGTAACTTTACAATTTTTTTTTGTAATTCGTATATTTTATTCACCAGTTGATTATCGTTTTTAATGCAAGGCTTTATTACGCTCTCAGATGTGAAATCATATGATAAACTAAAGAAGCAAATTCTTTCTCTTTAATAGTTGAACACCCTTGAGAGAAAGGCAAAAAATGAAAATGACAGAGTTGCTTTCCCTGATCTCCTGAAAGTGAACCCGTTCACCTTAAAGCATACCCATTTTTATCTCTCTTGGAATCTCTGTCTTTATCTTTGTCCTTGTGTTTGTGCTTTCCGCTCTTTCTTTCTCTACTTCTACTTCTTCTGTGTTTATCTCTACTTCGTGAACGAGACCTGCGTCTGAAATGATAAAGTAACCAATTTAAATTAACGCAACTGCCATATTTATCCTGCAATAAACTAGTGCATTTCTGACCCTAGAATGACCCCAAATATCTAAATCAGTCTTATGAAATTAGGCTATGAGTTGGGTTTTTCCCTTCCAAAACAATCCCAAAAATCTAGATCTGTCTTGTAAGACAATGGAAGGGAAAATCCCATCTGTAATAAGACAGATCTAGATTTTTGGGTTTTAGAATGGAAAATCAAGTCTATAAGACAGATTTAGATTTTTGGGATTGTTTTGGAAGGGAAAAACCCAACTCATAGCCTAATTTCATAAGACTGATTCATAAAACTCGTAGCCTTATTTTTCGTGACGTGAGCGGTGCCATAAACAAAATTATCCAAGATACCTTTTATGTTTCCTTTCTCTCGAA
Source organism: Ctena decussata (assembly GCA_963989385.1). Taxonomy (NCBI): domain Eukaryota; kingdom Metazoa; phylum Mollusca; class Bivalvia; order Lucinida; family Lucinidae; genus Ctena; species Ctena decussata. The sequence continues at coordinate 29,086 of CAXDIV010000033.1, forward strand.
CGAGATCTCGACCTTTTTCTTTCTTTCCGCTCTTCGCTACCAAGTCTGTCGCCTTTTGCAGCCACTGGGGACCGCGATCTTGAACGACTAATAGGAGGCATTTTTGATAATTTTTTCCCGACTGACTGATTGACTTGTCAAACAAAAATAGTCTACGTACGTTTGACGTTTTTTGTTTCACAACAGGAGGCTGCCATATTGGACATGCGCTGAAGCACTTTTGGAGTGCTTTATTAGATGCCACAACAGTTTTGAGTCAGACTAAACACCACAAGAACTTTTACCGGTTATCCGGGTGCGGTCCATCGAATTACCCCAAGCCACCGCAAAAACACACCAAAACACCCCCAAACCACCCCAAACCGCCAATAAAAACACCCCAAACCACCAAAATCATATCACTCCAAACCATATTTGTTATTTTGCAGGAACTCACACTGCTTTGGAAATGTTTGCTCATGGTATTAATATTTGTAATTTGTAACTATAGGGAAGAATTGTCATTACCAATATGTAGGCTCTACATGTATTTGTAAAAGTGTACTTCAATTAATCTGAATGGTATATAACATGCATATAATTACATGTACATGTAAACCTGCACTTGCTGTCAAACATATATGCAGACGTTCAAGCATATATTGTGTCTACACGCTGTACATATGTGCATACGTACAGACGGCATACATACATATAACGTGATATTAAACCTAAACCCTGATCAAAATATTTACTTGTCGAATGTGTCATTAAATGGTTATTCTAGTGAAGTTGCTTTAAAACTATGTTTAAAAGAGTCAGAGCGAGGGTATGTCATTCGTAAAGATCTTCGTTTTTCCTGTTGTACTATAGGAAATATTAAAAATACGTATACTACATGTATCTGAATATATCTGGACACTTAAAGCATCGAAAGCCTAGCCGCAGTCTGAGACTGTCTCTTTACAACAGTTTGAAAATCTAATCATATGACACCACTAACAATTATATACAAACTACCATTGTGTTACTCAAAGTTACCCCTAAACCTACCTTCATATACATGTTTAAATCATGTAGTTATAGTTAAAAACATACAACGATGGGTTTCCAATATAGTGGCATATGCTTCTGGCTACTTAAGATGAAATACGGATCAAAACGAGGATGCACAATTTACCCTTTACACGTATATCTATTTCTCGATGTCATTCTTCAAAATTGTATGGACTCTTACAAAAACGTTTCGTTCTAAATTCAAGTAATTTTTCGGTGTTGCACTGACAATTCAAAAGGAGCCAATCAGTTCTCTCTAGTTTATGCATAATTTGAAAATGAATAATAGTGTTTGTTCAGTAAAGACCACATTTATCAACCACAATTTCGGTTTATTTAGAAAATTGTTATTTGTTAGTACCTTTGTTACTGTTGTGTACGTTACACATCAAATATGATTATTTTTTTTATCTTTTAAAACCCTATTTAGCATTGTGCATTAAATTAAAATCAAATACATTGATGGATTAAATCCGGTTTCTGCTTCTTTTATAAATTATGAGTTATGCAAAACGATTTATTATGTAGATTAAAGCAACAAGAAAACTTTAACAAGTAAAAGAATTGCTATTGTCACCCAGTTAACAAGTTTTATTCACTAGAAAAAGAATTCAGTCTGCAAAACAATGATATTTTGAAAGTTTTTTTTCACCAGGTGGTGAGGAATTGTGATTTTCTGTCTTCCATTTCCATACTAACAGACATGTAATTTTCGATTAGTGTCATGTCTACGCCCAGTAGCATAGATCAGAAATGCCGAATAACAGACAAATTTAAGAAAATCATGGTGAAAGATCAGCTAAACATGTTCAGAAACACAGAACTGGCCTTTCTAATGATTTCCGATTCTGTTTGCCATTAAATGCAGTTTCAATGGCGGCCATTTTGAAATTCAAGATGGCCGCCATAAATGGAAATTTTCGGCTTGGCATCCACCCTGAAAATGCTTAGAATAGTTTTGTCTAGCATTGTGCCAAATTTCATGCTTTTATCAAAAAGTGCACAATTATTTCACATATCTGCCCAGCTATAAGTTATTATAAGCACATGCCTTATGAAAATCAATTTTTGTGTATAAAAATATTTTTATTTTATTTTTTTTTTACACTTTTGAAATCATTAGAAACATAAACAAAAGATTTACAAGCTATTTTACCCTAAAACAGAATTAAGAATTGTGGTTTGGGGTGGTTTTCAGGCGGTTGGGAGATTTTTTTTTTTTTTTGGGGGGGGGGGGGTGTAATTCGATGGACCCTTCCGGGTGCGCCGATGAGTCAACGGCGGAGCTCCAAGAATGAACAACAACAACAACAACAACAACGGCGTTGTCAGATGCCTACAGTAAGAAATAGGCAATGATCAGGAACTAACACAATCAGATACCATATCCCTCCCTCAAAATCGAAAGGGAAAGATAGAAACACACAAAAACATGTTTCTGGTTAGGTGTGGTTTCTGACAGTCTTACCTTCCCAGGATAGTTCAGTCCGCTGCTTACATCCAGGAGTCTTAGACCTTCTGTCGCTTCAATCTGGTGTATAAGCGAGTTCGGAGTTCCGCACTGCGCATGTGCAAACTCAGATTTTGTTCTCAGAGGTCAGAGGTCACGGATGCCAAAAGCCGTATACGCAAAGCGTAACACACTAACATATTGACTATTTCAATTTATAAACATTCCATGTCTATTCTATCTTGCTACAATACTGTGAATATCCATTTCTCTGTGTTGAAAACAATTTTCAATTATATCAATTATTTTTATTATGAAAAAGGTAATTTATATCGACTGACCAGGTAAGCGAAATGATGACATATCGGATGTTTCCACACTTGACCTTTGACCTTCCTCCTCCAGTCCAACCGGAAACGCGGAACTCCGAACTCGGTATTCCATACCATTGTAAATTGAACATATATAGTTATTGTTTTTTCCACGGATTGGGATTCCATGGAACCAGCTTCCTGTTTCCATAAACAACCTTTAGAGCCTGGACAGCTTCAAGCTGGCTGTTCAGCCTAGATAAAGAATGTAAAGCCAGTGGAGATATATACAGTGTCAATACATGTTGTACATTTTACCTGACATTTTTATTTGGAGCGTCTGACGTCGCACAAGCACAACGAATAACCCTTCTCGAAATGGCTGCCAAGAATCCTCCTTGAAGTTGAAGTTGAAGCCTGTCTCTCGGAGACGAGACCTTCTACTTGGTGTGTGTGTGTGTGTGTGTGTGTGTGTGTGTTGGGAAGAGTGGGGCGGGTCCAGATTTTAGTTAGGTCATATCAGGCCACATCGATTTGATTTCTTGCTCTGGATCGCGGTAATAAAAAAAAAAAAAAAAAAAAAAAAAAAAAAAAAAAAAAAAAAAACAACTAACCAATGTATTTATGAAATCACTATGCCCCCAACCATGTGCCTGTTTCTAGTAAGGACAAGGTCACAGAAGGAAATGGTCGGTACAAAAAAGATGTCATGAGGGAACAAACTTCCATTTCCTTTTTAAAAGGGGCACCAAGGGAAAATGAAATACAGGAGGTCTGTTATTATTTCATAAACCATAAATTTATGCAATTTCAGCCTTTACGATCGATAGTTCAGATCTGTTTCTAGAAAGGAACATAACTTTGTCAATAATGAATTTAACATAAGGTATCTATAATCGGAATGATCAACAGAGTAAATATGTACTAAAAGTATAATAAACAGCAGCTGTCTAGGTCATGCGAATAAAATGAAAAACACAACAAGGGGGCCATGGTGGCCCTGAATGGCTCACCTGAGCATTAATCAGTTCACTGGCTCTGGTGAAGATTTATAAGAGTTTTTACCATATATGGGAATGGCGGCCATCGTGGTCATGTGACCAAGCTCATTTGAAGAACTTTCAATCCTTTGACCCATGCAGGCTCCATATGAAATTTGAGTTCAGTCTGCCCAGTGGTTTCAGAGATGTTTGAAAATATTTATGGACGGATGACAGAGGCAGCTAACACCAATACTGTAAGGTTCAGGTGAGCTAAAATGGCAGAGTCACTTCCATGAAAAGTACCTGTTCATGTTGAGTTCCTTTGATGGATTTGAACTAAACTGAACTAGGCAAACACAGATGACAGAATGGTAGCATCATTATCTCACTGTCTGAAATAAATGTTTCTCAAGGAGTTTGTGGCTGGCATCACTGCAATGTTAGTTCTGATTCTTGCAACATAACTTTATTTAGATTTGACCTAGTGACTAAGTTTTTGACCGACATGACCCAGTTTCAAACTTGACCTAGATTTTATGAAGATAAACATTCTGACAAAGTTTCTTGAAGATTAGATCAAAACTGTCCCCTCTACGGTGTACACAAAGTTTTTTTTTAAGATTTGACGTTGTGACCTAGTTTTTGACCCGACATAACCCAGTTTCAAACTTGGCCTGGATATTGTGAGGATAAACATTCTGACAAAGTTTCACGAAGATTGGATCAAAACTGTGCCCTCTAGAGCGTACACAAGGTTGTTCTTATATTTGACCTCGTGACCTAGTTTTTGACCCTACATGACCTACTTTCAAACTTGGCCATGATATTGTGATGATAAACATTCTGACAAATTTTCAAAAAGACTGGATCAAAACTGTGCCCCCCTAGAGCGCACACAAGGTTTTTCTAATATTTAACCTAGTGACCTGGTTTTTGACCCGACATAACCCAGTTTGTAAGTTGGCCTAGATATTGTAAGGATGAACATTCTGACAAAGTTTCCTTAGGTTTGAATCAAAACTGTTACCTCTAGAGCGTACACAATGTTTTTCTAATATTTGACCTAGTGACCTAGTTTTTGACCCCACATGATCCAGTTTCAAACCTATCCTGGATATTGTAAGAATAAACATTCTGACAAAGTTTCATAAAGATTGGATCAAAACTGTGCCCTCTAGAGCGCACACAAGCAAAAGTTGATGGACGTCCGGACGGACGGACGGACGTCCGTCCACACGTACGACGGACGGCGGACATCACGGTATCCCAAAAGCTCACCCTGAGCACTTCGTGCTCAGATGAGCTAAAAAAAAGCGGAAGTCAACTAAGGGGCATAATTCAGTCATATTTTACAAAAGTTTATCCAGCTCAAAAGCTATTCTAGCGCCAACGGTTTTCCAGGATCCCGCGAGCAATCTCTCATTTATTTGTTTTCGAAAAAGAGGCATTACTCTGTAATTTCAAGGGCGACAGACACGAAAAAAAGTAAGGGTCCTCTAAATTTTTATGGTCTACCCATTTAAGAAATATCAAGGCCACAGCAGTTACGATTCTTGAGCGATCGACCGCCCCTAAGAAGTTACGTACTTTTTTTATGGTCTACCCATTTAAGAAATATCAATGCCACAGCAGTTACGATTCTTGAGCGATCGACCGCCCCTAAGAAGTTACATACTGGCGAGACTCTGGGATAAAATTTTGTCAATAATGAATGAAACATACCTAATTTATAATCAGAATGGTTAACGTCTAGTTTAAACATATTTTATTGCCTCTTAATATGTCAAGCAATTGGGTCGGACCACAAGTTCTTTCAACATGGTTAACGTCTCAAATACTAACAGTATACAAAAAATTAGCTATCTACACTGAACGGATATAATAACCGTTCACTTTTCAAAATGCATTTTCTCTATAAACGCGACAGTATCAAAATGCATGAAATCAGAAATAATGTGCATAGTTATGAACTTCATATTAGCGACACTTCGACATATTTGTGATGTTTTGCCACAGTTTTGAAGGGAAAACTCCTAAACTGCAATGGTCTGAGAGAAAACATAGCTTCAACGCAATTTTATGCAGGTTTTAGTGCGAACGTGGACAGTGTGATGTACTAAACCAATAAAAACTAAACAAGAAAAACTATAACATGAAATGTCATGTTATATTGGGCGTTTGATTTTACTTCTCAGTTTATGCAGGTTTATAGAAGATTGTTGAAATGAAACTTGAATCTCATTGCAGACTGATGAGGCTTCTTCCGTGTTGTTTTCGACCCCAACAAATTATCTTACTTCGATATAGCCACGCAAAAAAAAACTTTAGTTTTTGGATGTATTAATTTTGTTAAAAATGACCACAGTAACATATCTTTGATCAGAAGATTTGTAAGCTAGTGCAGAATACTAGGCTAACACAATTTTTGACTTAAGACTTGCATTTTAAGAAAAATAAATAAATAAATAAAACTGAGTAACCTTTTGTTCATTTTCTCTATTTTCTCTATAGGCTATTACTAAAACCTTGTACCGCACCGCACCGCACTGGGGGTAAAATAGAGTACCGCACCGCCGAAGATTCCCGAGCCCTACCGAACTTTGCGGACTCTACCGTAGGCAAAGGGTATATAACTTAGTATATGCTGAATTTGTAAATAAGTTTTTTTTTATTAGACATGTTAATGTATTGGAAGTATATACACGCTGAAACCGTAATTGCCCAACCTCAAAAATGATTTTAGTATCAGTTTTATCCATTTCAATAAATACATAGATCAATCTGGAAAATGTTCCTACAGGGGTTGGAAGTAACTCTTAAAAGAATGTCTGAGTTGCAAACACCTGAGAAATACATGCATAAATTCTTTGGAGAAAACGCCTTGACATAATAATGTAAACTTGCTACATTATTATGCATGCATAGAAATATTCAAAGTATTTAAAATAAGATTTTGCTTGCAGAAAGTGGAAAAAGTGATCCTTTGTGTATATATTGAGATGGAGAAGTATTTTCTTTGACATAAATTCAACATAAAGTAAATATTTGTTTATAGATTCATTATTTACTCTCACAAAGAAAGAGAGGAACGAATTTTTTTTATAGAGATAGCATCTAACGTGAGTGCGGTAAAAATTCGGAATTTACTCGACACTGTACGGAAATTTCCGTAAGTGCGGTACAAGGTTTTAGCCGGTGCGGTGCGGTGCGGTACGGTGCGGTACAAGGTTTTAGTAACAGCCTTCTCTATATACTAATATTAAAGAATGATGCATAGTCATGTAAATCAGAACAATATTGACCGCGTTTAATGTAGACTAAAAGATATGCAAAAAGACCTTAGTGCAGCTAAATTGAACTATATGGACCTAACACCTTTAATTCAAAATAAAAATGCAAGGAAGGCAATAAAAATCGAAAAGAATCGATGTCCTACGATAGCCCAATTACCTCTCTTATTTCACAATTCTGAATTCCAAAATTCGTAGTACAAACTGAGTGATAAATTAATATGAATGAGATTTATGTTAGTTGAAATGCAAATAACAATTGGTTTTAGGCCCGATTTCACGTCACAGTTATAACTCGTATTAACCAGTCCGTGGTCTATTTTACCGTAAGGCGCAATGTAAAATTTTGGTGTTCCGAATGCTAATCCATGTACTAAGTTTAACGTGAAATCGGGCCTTAGTATATAAAAATCTGAATTAAATAATTTCACTAGAAAAAACAATGAACTATGTGAATATGCTAATCATTGTCGCGTGCAAAGGGACCTTCTATATCTAGTATAGGTATATAAGATATCATATAAAAATCTTATATACTATATAAGATATCTAGTATAGGTATATAAGATGTCTTATTTGACTTTTCCATAAGAAGCAACACAATATATGTTATCTGATATAGCATTTAAGATGTCTTGTATCACATATAAGATATCCTGTTTTGTAAATCAGATATCGATATCAGATATGCTATCTTATATAGGATGTGAGATATCTTATTTAAATATATAACATATCTGATATATCAGATATCTGATTTATTATATAAGATATCTTACATGCTATATAAGATATCTAATATATAAGATATCTGATATATTACATAAGATATCTTATATGAAAAATAAATTAGATAAGATGATAACTCATATCCTATATAAGATATCTTATTTTCTATATAAGATATATCCTGTATCAGATATCTTATAGAGGATATAAGATTTCTTATATGTAATATATCTTATATGTTATATTAGATATCTTAACTGGAATATTAGATATCTAATATACTATATAAGATATCTACTATGCATTATGATTAGTAAAATGGCTTGCCATAGATATCACTATACAGATTTGGATATATATCAAAAAGTAAAGTGGATATGATTTTTCGATATCACAAATTCGATTTTTGTTTGATATCACTTATTTGATTTGGCGATATCAGTAATCTGAGTTTGTGATATCACTAATTCGTACAAAATCGAATTTGTGATATCACAATGTCGACTTTGTGATACCACTATTTCAAGTATGTGATATCACATGTGGTATCACATTATTTTCTGATTTCACTAACTATTATGTGCTATCACTGACTCACCTGAGTGCCATAAACCATGTGCTATATTATGTTTATTAAATCGATTTAGTGAAATCACAAAATCGTTTTTGTAATATCGATTTCTTGATATCACTAGTTAGGAACGAATTACTGACCACAAACTCGATAGATATAGTGATATCATAAAATCGATTACGTGATATCACAAAATCGAATGTGACATCACTAAATAGATGTTGTGATATACAAAATCGAATTAGTGATATCACAAAGTAGCTGTGATCTCGTGTCATCACAAAATCAATTTTGTGATATCACTTTTCTATTTTGTGGTATCACTAATTGGATTTTTTGATATTACTCAATCGTACATATTTTGTGATATCACTTTTTCGATTTTATGGTATCTAGAAACATGTCAATGAACATCAGTCTGATTTTACCGGCTTAAATACATTCACTGCACTACCTAGAACCATTTGGTTGAACATTTGTCTAATACCTACCCACTCAGACACATTCATCTTACCACCTGGAAACACATCGATGAAAACCAGTCAAATAACTATACGGCACTCCCTCTAAATATGTCAATTAATAATTAATATATGTCTGATACGTACTTGCTCAGATACGTGAACCGCACTGCTAGCCGCAATGCCTACAAACATTTCGAAGAACACTTGTCTGATAGCAGCCTGCTCAAACACAATCACCCCACTACCTAGAAACATATTGATGAACACTGGTCTGATTCCTACTTGGTTAGACATGATCACTTCACTACCAAGAAAAATTTTGATGTACACCGGTCTGAATTTTACCTCTTTAGACAATTCACTGCACTACTTAAAAACATGTCAATGACTGGTGTTCATCAACATGTTTCTAGGTAGTACACTGAGTTTGTCAAAGCAGGTAGGAATCAGTCAATTAATATATGTCTGATACTTACTTGCTCAGATACACCCACCGCACTTCCTTGAAACATTTTGAAGAACACTTGTCCGATACCGACCTGCTCCAACACAATCACTCCGCTATCTTAAAACATGTCGAAGAAGAATGGTTTGATTCCTACTTGCTTAGACATGATCACTTCACTACCAAGAAACAGGTCGAACACCAGTTTTATTTTACCTCTTTAGACAATTCACTGCACTACTTAGAAACATGTTGATGACTGGTGTTCATCAACATGTTACTAGGTAGTGCGCTGAGTTTGTCAAAGCAGGTAGGAATCTGTCAGTTAATATATGTCTGATATGTACTTGCTCAGATACACTCACCGCACTACCTAGAAACATTCTGAAGAACACTTATCTGATCCTGACATGCTCGGACACAATCAGCCCACTACCTAGAAACATGTCAATGAACGCCGGTCTGATTCCTACCTGCTTATACATAATCACCGCATTACCTAGAAACATGTCAATGAACACCAGTCTGATTTTACCCTCTTTAGACAATTCACTGCACTACCTAAAAACATGTCGATGGCTGGTGTTCATCGACATGTTTCTAGGTAATGCGGTGAATTTGTCTAAGCAGGTAGGAAACAAACCGATGTTCATCAACATGTTTTAAGGTAGGGGTGAAGTTATTAGATAGGTGTTCATCAGATTGTTTCTAAGTAGTGGGGTCAGTGTGTCCGAGAAGATAGGTTTCAGACAAGTGTTCATCCAAATAGTTCTAGTTAATGCAGTGAGTGTGTCAAAGCAGTTAAGATAAGGAATCAGACCGGTGTTCATTGACATGTTTCTAGGTAGTGCGGTTAGTGTGTCTGAGCAGACCGGTATTCATCGGTAAGTTTCTGGGTAATACAGGATGCATCTCTAAGCAGGTAGGAATCAGACCGGTGTTCATAGGTGTTATGCCGGTGTTAAGTGAGTCTGTCTCTGAACTCACCAATATACCCCAAAACAACTCTTTCAACATCAGGATGAGTCAAAAGTGTAGCTAGTTTGGCCATGTGAGACCTTTATATAATATTTACCTTGTACCCCATCCTGTTAATAATGAAGTTTTGAACCAAGTGTGGATGGATTGGAACTTGCCGACTTTAAATAAATCTTATCTTATCTTATCTTATCTTAATAGTTTCATACTGAAAGAGCTTTTACTCTTGTTTCAAACGGTACAATATAGTAACTATTCCTGTAAATATGAATACAATATTAGGTATACTTTTCTAATAATATATTAAACAAAAGAAAAACTAATGTAACTGTCTGGATTATCCTCCTCGGACTTAGCTCAAACCGCAGTATTGGTAACATTTACTTCCGCTTACACTGACAAATCCTTGCGTTTCGTTTTTTTAGGCTGAGAAATCTGTTTGAATTTCAATAAATTCACGAACTAAACATTAAAGTTAAAGCCAGTGAGAATCACGAGTGTACAGTCTTATGTATCGGATTTTGTATTCAGATTCGTTCTTTCGTTTTGATACGGTGATCTCTCGATGAAATCTAAATGAATATGGGTCGAAACGTCCTGAGACGAATCGTCCCGGGTTTTTGGCCTGGTTGGGACGAAACGTCCTGGGACGAAACGTCCCTGGCGCGAAACGTCCCGATACGGTCTCGAATATCTAGGTCACGGCTTAAATTTTGTTATGCGAGCTCAAATTCAACAATTAAATTCATCTTGCATGGACTGAATTATTATTTTTGATCATTAATAATTTAGCGGTATCAAGGTCGATTGAATATTGAGATAACGTTGTTCAAATCTCGTAACGATGTTCACTAGGAAAATACGGAGATATTTCATCAGCTAGGTGGTCGACCGAAGTACTCTTCCAATCGGAATACACATACGCTCAAATAATCATCGTTTACTTTCCTTCCACCGTGCATATTAGTCTAGAAATATCTGTTATCGTCTTTTATATAAATTTATGTATTACATGGAGATACTCAGGTCTTAAACTTCTTATATACGTTGACAAAATACCTAACTACTTTGTACATAATCATTCCGCGATGTAAACCGGCCAGAAGAAATATTGGTTCCAAGTCTACTTACATTTAAATGAAGAGGGGAACCTAACATTAACTGGGTCAATATTGACGTAACAACTCGTAACGTCGATTTCTGAATTCAATGGGACTCATTAACTACTAGTTAGACTAACTCTATAATAGAACTTCTAGGCTTAGAAACTATACATGACTTCTGTTTTTCTTAACTTCTACGCCCAGAAAAAAAAAACAGTCGAGATTTCTTAAGAGGCGTAGTTTTTGCGCAATCTTAAAAAACGCGTTTTCCGAGAAATTTCGAAGATCGTCTAAAAATTGAGTTGAAATCAATGAGATATTAGCCTACAAGACCATCCCCTATAGAGCTTTGTAAGTCCATATTGCAACCGGAAATTGTCACCCATTTCGGACATTTCCGGTTTCTTGATAAAATTTAAAATTTCAATTAAACGGTATTTCTGGGATGAATTTCATTCCTCGAAATGTTACCGAAGACATCCAGCAACGATGCTATATCATAAAAAATTTCAATGTAGTATGGCCGAAATTACGTCCACAGAGCAGTGCGAACTTTGTACCTGGACTATTCGCTTACAGCTGAATTTCTGAATTTCATTTTGCGACAGTGCAATGTTTCGCGTTATTGCTTAGACCTAACGGCAAGTCCGATCGCATAAAACTTTTCATTACTTTTGAACCTTTAAGGTAGGTATTCGGTTACCTCTTTGGAAAAAAAATGTCCTCAAGAACTACGATATTTGAAATCATTTATACTATAGCAAAACTTGTGACCTTTTGAAACGAGGGTACCTTTGTTGGGACTGCGCCTATGCAAGAAGTTGGCGTCCTATTGTAATTAAATGACTTGAAGAGTTTTGGCAAGGGGCTTACTTATGCATGCAAATTACTTCGTCTGACCATCAAGTTTAATTTGCAGAACCAGTCGCCAAAATGTAAGGTGGACGGTTATAAGTTTCGTTCAGTGTAGATTAAATGGTTCAAATGTTGGAAAATGCTAAATTAAAATCTCAAAGAGTTCCTTCGAGAGCAGAGGACACAGTCAAAGGAAGGAAGATGGGCCATATTTCGAAGCTTCGGCTACTCAAGCATAATCAGTGACCCTGAAACGATCTGGTTACGAAAGCCAGAGAAAAGCATATTGCAATTTCTTGATTTTAATCAGACATTGGATTAAAGACTGATTAGTATCAAAAATTTTCAAAACGATTACAAAAGCGGTGATCTAGAATAAGAGTCTTTACCAATCAAAAGTAAGTAGGAAAATTCTCAGATGCTGATTCAATATCAAATCCCACCCAAGACACCATGTGGGATAAAGAAAGCACACATTTAGTCACCACCAAATACATCATCAGTGGTAGCCATGTAAACAGCCATTTCCCATGTAGGTGGTCACCAGGTATCACAAACAATATATCAATAACAGGCATAACAACAAACAAGCACATAAAACAACCCAGAAGAACCCAAACAGAAGTGCCACCTTGTGATGGCCAGTAATGAAATTATTGGGAGGTTTTAACCGGTTTATGGTCGACCAACCCTCGTCCTGATTTTTTGCTTTGGTTCATCAGACACTTAGTTGTTAAACTCAACCAAAAACAAGTACCACCCACACAACATACTAACGAAAGCATCAATTTTGACAATAAGAAAAAATTATACGAACAATATTAAAAAACTATTTTTACATATTTTCTATTTATTATTTTAGGACTAGCCTTAACATCACACACGCTATATCAATAACAGACAAAGCAACAAAATACCAAGAAAGTGCCATCTTGGGGTGGCTAGCAATGAAATTACTGGGGGTCATAACCGGTTTGCGGTTGAGCCTTTGGTTCTGCTTTCACCAAACACTTACTTTTTTGTTGGGTTTGCATAGAAGATTCCTAGCTCATACGTTTTATATGTCAGGAATATTATAATTAAAACTAAGATTAAACAAACATGAGCAGTGACAGAAATAGCAACATTGAAATTCCGGAGCAGAGGAAACTATCAGTTAAGGTGGTGATAATCACTGATTTGGGACAAAGACAAAAATCTGCATAAAACACTCAAAATAACACTGATCTTTCCAAAACTTAGCAGATGCCTTCTTTATGTTGTTTCTCATAATTTAGAATCCCAAAATTCAGCATTTGTTAATGTTAAAAAGTGTTTTTATAAGAGAAGATCAAAGGGTAATTTTCTGCGAATAAATCTGAAAAAATAATATCATTATTGAAAAGATACTTAGTGCTTAGAGTACCTTGTTGCATAATGGAGAGCGTCCTAGCAATTATTTTTTCCATCTCTTTCACACATTATCAGGCTGAGCAGTTGAAAAAAGATGCAGTCTGTGTCCAAATTTTTTTGTCAAAACACACAGGTGAGACAGGTGATACTATTTTAACAAGGTTGAACAATTTCATCTACACACCACTGATCATGTCAGTAATGTATTATTTATATTGTAGGTGTTAACATAGGTATGCTTGCCTACCCTATATTTAATAAATGTGTCCAGTGTACATTGCCTTTGTACATGGCTGAACATTGAGAAAAAGCTACCTTTTTCATCTGGTCTACATTACAATTTGAGAAAGAGTTGGAATAAATAATTGCTAGGACGCTCTTCATTATGCAATATTGCACCTTCAGCATTACGTAAATTTTCAATAACGATATTATTTTTTCAGATTTATTCGCAGAAAATTACCCTTTGATCTTTCCTTATAAAAACACTTTTTTAAGCAGCATGTACGTCTATTTTGTACTCTAAACTGTAAAGAACAACGAAAATAAGAAGTCTGCTAACTTTCAGGGAGATACGTTCCTTTTTTATGGTTTTATGCAGGTTTTTACATTTATCATAAATCACCACCTTAAACTATGGTGGGCCAAAACGTCCCGGAGTGGGTGTCAGGCTTAAACCGTCTGTGTTACTATTCTGTTAGGCTTAGGTTGGCGCCTTCATAAAATCTGAGGCCCGACCCACCGTCGTGCAGTCGAAGAGTTAAGCAAAATGTGAACCTTGATTGGCTAAACCACCATAGATGCAATTTGTCCAAAAACATTTATATATATTATAACCAGTCTTTTTATATCAAATTTTAATCTTCTTAAAATCAAAGCCTATAAAGGGGCATATTTCAGTAATATTTTTCTATGGAATTAGCCAAAAGTTGATCAAGTGATTTACAACTTAGCTTCAAGTGGTATGTTAAATATGCGCATCCTAGCTCCAACGATTGTAACAAACTTTATATTTCATTTATTCAAAAAAAAAAAAAAAAAAGGGAAGAAGGGTATAAGTACAAGGCAGACGGAAAAGATCAGTTATGTGTGCACTAATGTTTATCAAGTCTCCAGCAGTAATGGTTCCTGGGTATATTAGATCACCTCTAAAATTTATTATACAGACGAGGAAATAACTCGACCAATAACTCGTCCAATAATGAATGCAAAATAGGAAACTATCATCGCAATAATTTACACGCCAGATACTAAAATAAGTATTAAATTACCTTTCCATCAAACGGTTCAGTTGTTGAGAAACGGACAAAGTTAACAAAGGGGGCATAATTCAGTCATTATCTTATGAAATTGGACCTAATGGCTAATCAGATGACCCAAGCCGTATATTAATATAAGTATCCTAGCTCCAACGGTATTTCTAGGATTTGGGGAACAAACTTTCATTTAATATTTCGAAAAAGAGGCATAACTATGTAAGTACAAGAAAAAAATATACATATCTGCTTATTTTTATGATCTATCCACCTATCAAATATCAAGTTCCCAGAAATTACGGTCCCTGAGTAACAGACCACCCCTAAAATGTTATGTACAGACGAGAAAAGGGACATTACTTTGTAAAAATGAATGCAACACAACGAACGTATCATCAGAATACAAAGCAAATAGTTATGTACAGTGCATTCGAAAGTTGAAAAATTCAAAACTCTACAAAGTGACATAATTCTTATATATTTTTGCACACATTGACCAACATTCGTATCTCGTTGTATAGCGGTTCCTTGCTTTTCGTTCTGTGGACTTGAATTAGACATAGATGTGAAGCGCGGGTATTTGTTATATCATTCCTTGTGCAAAAGGATATTTTTCTACGCAAAATCGTAGGGAAAACAGAATTTCCTGATTAATTTGAGAAAATTATCACGCGATTTAAACGCATTGGCTATAACATAGATGTAATGCGACAGTCTGCATGCTTAGTGGTTAACCCAATCAAGTTTAACAACTTTGCTGTCCTCTTTAACTGCACGCCGGTGGGTCGGAGTTCAGACTCTATGATAGCCCCAACATAAAGCTATATATTAGTTGGTTGGGGCCGGATGTTTGTCTGTTTCTTGGCCCACCGGGGTTCAACTGGTGGTCTTCTTAACTTATTGTGTTTTCATTTCAACCCTTCTGTTGGTCTAAATTATTTAGTTCAGTAAATATAGCTGAGTTGCCACCTATTTGGGAAAGAGCTGCTGACTCGGCTTATCACTTGTAATTTATTGTTTGTTGGGATGTCTTTGTCAGTCCTTCCCTTTGATGTTGGGGATAGGGTTTGGGATCTGATTCAGTCAGTTCCTGATGTGTATTTACTCTTTAAATTAGCTCAAAAGTTTATCAGGTAAATATCCACCTAGCAACATGTCAAATATAAGCACTCTATCTTATACGGGTTTTCCAGGATTTTTAGAACAATTTTTCATATATATATAATTATATAGAATATCTACAAAACAGTAAAAGCGCGGTAGAAGTACATTGATAATTGGGTTATTTGGCTATATCCTTCTTCTGAATGTATTCTCTACTCTTTCAGGTTTTAATTTTACTTCACTGCAGCTGGTGCTGTGTCGTATGGCGGCCGTTAAACGTCTCCCCGTACATCATCCATAGTGCAGATTATACTTTATTTTCTCCTTTGAGATCAGGGGATATATTCTCAGAAATATGAAATTTGAGATTGGTTTAGACACTTAATCTAGATCATCGTCTTTTATCAGTCTTTGATTCGACTGCCCAATAAAAATTTAAAAAAATACAGTATGCTTTTCTCTGCTGTTGACACCAGATATTGTAAGGGTCACTGATGAGGCTTTATTAGCCGAAACTACGTTGTTTGGCCCATGTTCCTTCTTCTGAATGTATTCTCTGCTCTTGAAGGAACTCTTTAAGATTTTAATTATTGTTTTTACTATATGAGTTCCTTGTATGTGACAATTGTTTTTTTCTTTTTAAAAAAGAGCACTACTAATAAGAGTCGGCGAATTTTTCATGACCTACCTATTTAGGGACGAGTCATTTATTATCAGGTGGGTGGTGGGGGTACATTTTCATATGGTTCACCAAAACTTTTCCGACCCCCTCCCCAGTCTCACCAGATATTTTTCAGACCCCCCCCCCTCGATAGGTGACAAAAAATTATGACCCCCCACTCTCATCCCAGCTACCCTACACACACACACACACACACACACACACACACACACACACACACACACACACACACACACACACACCATATTACCTATTTTATGTCAGCATTACCTCAAGAAAACCTGTATGAGAAACAACATTTTCTAATTCTGAGAGGTTAATTACTTGTGCAATAATGGTCTGTTAAAATTTGTCTGCATTTCTTGCACTTTCTTTTCTGCTTATGGCCATCCAGAAATCTGTATTTTGTCGAATGCTCAATAATTATAACTGTTAATAATATTAATTGGGCATCTGGGAAGACAGATTTAAAAAAGTCAATACGAATTTCTTCTGAATCCCTTTTGTATGAATAGTTTATTTCCATGAACTGTATTTGTATGTATCTGTATTATTTGTACAAATAAATAAAGTTTAAACTATCTGGGAAGACAGGGTCTCCCAGAAGCCACAGTATTTTTGCTGATGACAAGGCACCTGGAGACCCGATATCACAAACGTAGACATTAAATCTAATTGAGAACAAAAGCATCTACTCGATATGATTTTATATACAGTTGTATTCTGTTCTACTGGCAAATTAATGAAAAGATCTGTTTTTGGATATGTAGCTTTCCCATATTTTTTTGTCTTTTCATAAATGAGTTAGAAAGAATAAAGTCAGAAATTTTAGGAGTAATGGGGGGTCTGGGGGGCAAAGCCACCAGAAGCTGAGACATTTTGAAAAATGAAGACTGATGGAAGAATTCTGCCCCCCCCCCCCCCGAATATGCATAATAAAATATATGACCCCCCCCCCCTACTCCAAGGCTTATTGATTTACGACCCCTCCCCCCCAGTACATCACAAAAAAAAATCCCCCCCCCCCCCCCCTAAATAATCCCCCACCTGATAATAAATGACTCGTCCCTTATTGAATATCAAGGCGTTCAAATGCGTTCCGGTAATTACAGGGGTGTTCCTGTATTTTAGTGCCTTCCAGTATTTCTATAGACCGGCATTGTTGTTGCCATAGATTCTCACAGTGTTGGGACACCTCGTTGCCGAGTTGAACAAGTTATATTGTAGTGGTTGATATTCTTCTGCCTGGTGTTTAGTGCTACCGGTTATGCACCGGTCATATCACACAAGCATAAACACGAAATTGATCAAGCGTAAGTCTTAGAGAATGGCGAAAATGACGAATCGAGAACTAGGAAATGGTGAAATTCCCAATATGAGACAGAATGGTAGGTAAATGTAACTGTCCAAAAAGCAGAAATAAAAGTCAATGCCAGACTTTAAAAAGTTTCTCTTAACTTTTGAACCGGATGTGTACCATAATGAACCTGGAAGTGGAAGTGGTTCCAAAGTCCTCAAAAAAACATCAACATTGTCAACAAAAAACACCCTTATCTCGCATTCGAACATTCTGATGAAATTTCGCTATTGTTCTATTTCCCTCAAGCATACTATATTTTGTTAAGTTTAAAAATGAACCCATGGGAAGGTGAGTGGTTTGTGCCCGACACAGTAGGTGAGGAACAATGACCAGGAACCAACTCAATCTGACGAATGATTTTCACACCCTGCCCAAACACCACATTTATGTAGGTGTGAGAATTTGCCGGAACAGACTTAATTACTGAAATGGATCCATTATCACCCTATTTCCAGTTGATTTTTGTAAAACTTCAGTGTTTCCCCATTTAAAAGTGGAATGGCGGGGCGCTGCACCCTGCCCTTTTTGGTCCTGCCCTTCTGCCCCCCCAAAACCTATCATAAGCGCCCTCCTGCATAAAAAATATCAGTAACCAGTCCTTTTTCCCGCGCTGCTATTGCGATTCGGTTCCATTGTGTCCTATACCTGTACAGTACACTCAACGTGAAGACTTGATCTGACACGCTCTCGCTTGACACTTAAAATCACGTGGAAGGGATTAAAATCCACGAGATTCTCTCGCAACTCTCACGCATTTCACACTAAACTTCCTTGTGTGTTTGAAAATCGCCACGTTCCACACAAGAAAATTCCTCGCATCTCGCGTGAAATTCATAGAGTGGTGTATGCGAGAAACTTTCTCGCATCACGCGTGGAATTTTGTCCAGGTAGGTACATGTACAGTAAATGCAAGTTTCTATACAAGTACATATACCTTTACAGACAAGGCACATGATTCGCAATGCTTTTTTTTTTCGGCGCTGATAACGGTTCAATTAATACATTGTAAGCGTGCGTGAAAAACCTAATTGATCGCATCCTCAACGCAAGTATTGTTTGACCGTACGGTATTTACATTTACGAATTAAGGATGGGTTGATAAACAATCATGATCAGCGCAATTTTGTTGCAGTTATACGCGGCGAGTTAATTAGAGAGGTCTATGTTTGAAAGAATATTGTTAATAGGTTAGTTAGTAAACGGAGTTCTTTCAAATTCTAGAATGATGACACAGACAAAAAAAATCGCTCAGCCGATAATAGCCCAATCCATGTCAAAACAGTCACAAAGATCAAAGCGTTTCGAGCAGCTTTTGAACTCAAAGATATAGCCGCTAGTGGCACGTGCCGAACTTTCTGATGTAAGAGCTCTCAAGTTTCCATTAATAGCGCACGCGACAACAATGACTTGATTAGCAAATGGGCTGTCTCAGCGGTGATTGACGTCCACTTATCCACTCTCTGAAATATGCAAATTTGTAAACCTGTTGGGTTTGACGGCTAAAAAAATACGTCACAGCTGCATCCTCATAAGGCCAAAAATAAAAGATTTAATGTTTCCCCTTACGCGACCGACCGTAAAAAATCGTAGCGACCCGAAAATATTTTTTCCAATTCCAAAAAAAATATTTTTTTTCTACCTTTGTGCCGAGTACAACAAAATCTGGGTCTTCAGAGCTCTAGATAAAGGTGTTTCTGACGAAAAACGCCAGCAGCCCCAAACTAATGTGTCAAGAATACTCCTACTAAAACAGAATTATCCATTATAAAAACGAACGGCAGCGTCTTTTTAACTATGTTTGGAGACAAAAGAAGCAGTCCGGAATAAAAGAGACAAAAATGCGCTCAACCACCTTTGATAAGACTGGCAAAAGATCAAAGGATTTCGGTCAGCTTTTGAAGTCACAGGCTGCCGCTCAACGCATGTGCCGATAGGTTTTATGTAGAGTAACCTTGAGCTGAAATTTCGGTGTCGGGCAAAAACAAAGGGTCATTCTTTGATACGGAGTGGCATGAAAATTGTTGAGCAACGAAATTGCATTCCGAATATTGTTATTTTCAATTTGTCTTTTTTCTGATGATCAAAAAAAAAAAAAAAAAATCGGATTACGTCAAGTTGTTAGACTAGCGAAAATCGCTTAAAATTATGCTTTAAAGGCTACATTTTTAGGGTACTTTACGACGTGTACATATAGGGAACACGCTGATAAGCATGTGTATTCGCTAAGTCTGATCAGAGTCATCTCTATCTGGGCAAACAATTCATTTAGTATTAGGTTGAAAACTGTTTCGATTATTAAGAAACGCACATGACTGAACTCTCATTTTCCCGACGCTAATCAAAACGTCTCCAGTGAGCAGACTGATAATGATCCCAAATGTATCCAACGGAACGCGAACGCGCAGAAAATATTCACGTTTCTGATTTATGGTAAAGGTTTAATTTTATAATCAAATGATCAAAGTTGCGAATAGGAAATACCAGACACATTGCATTACTGCGCAGGCTGATCGGGGCATATGGAATAAGGTACCTTCACCTGTCTCACGGTTCCACATGACACGTGTCCAGTTCAATGCGGCGTTCTTTGATGTCTGATCAACATAACCACGTGCAGGTGGTTACTGTATTTAAAAAAAATGCTACCGTCTTTACACTCCGTTATAGCGTATTCCTGATGAGAATGCGTAACTCGCAATGTTTGCATGTTGTTTTAGATCAATCCGTTCACCCTCATAAACAATTAAATGTTCGCTCATCTAGCGGAGATAGATCTTCATATTTGGGGTGTTCCAATACCTAAAATAGGGTATGTGACAAAACTGTATAGACGACGATGCAACAAGAATGTGTTATCTCCGGTGCATCCGATCCCACATTTGCTAACAATGCAGCTTCGTCGGGGTCGCACTGTTCTTATCGTAAAACTTGAATGAACATGTTATAAAACTGTTCTTGTGTATATGGCCAACATATAAGAAGGAATGCGACAGACTTTATAAAAAAATCTGTGTACCAGTCCGGACTGTCACCTCATATCTACTCTGCTTGATTAAACAAATAGGTAAGTAATCAGAATAGACCATGATCAGAATGCGCATTACACATGTCCCCGATATGGCACTTTCACACTAACATTTAATTATGAGTGTGTGTGTGTTTAACTAGTGTATCTTTTACTCCATGCAACACTTGAACACACACCTCAGCGGAACGGATAACGGGGCGCCGTTCGCCCGTCCCTTTTTGTCCTTTTTAATTATAAAAACTGCGTCGTCTATTTTTATAGGACTTATATGCAAGTACTTTTGAAAACGCTCCTACGTCTAAATTTGGGATGGAAAAACTATCAGAAGCAGCTCGAGTGAGGCGTCAGCAACTCCCCGCTTGAAAGGATTATCTAGAGCTATTGACTTTTCAGGAAAAAAAAATAAAATCCCGACCGACCTACCCACCATTGAGAAAAAGGGTCGGGTAAGGGGAAACAAGAATATTTCTAAGGTTGGCTTAATCAGTTCATTCATGAAATATGGAAAATATGATTTTGCGTCGTGGATCAATAGTCAAAGTGTTTGGATTTTAAAAATGCATCAAAATGAAGGAAAAATAAGAGGTGAGAAGTTGGTTTTTTATTCCGATCTCTGCATGGCAAAATCACATTATCTATATGAAAAACGAATGCAATGAATGCAATGGGTTAAGCTGGAGATATGAAAGAGGGAGAAGTTTTCCTCATTTTAGGGAGGGAGTCTTTCTCTATATCTTAGATTCTGGGCTATATATTCTAAATATTTGATTTTGAGCTGCAACATGCCGAAACAAACAAAGTGGCATGTGGGCCTAGCAAAGACTTAGATCAGCCTAGACATCAGCCAAGTCTGATCAGAGTCTTTGCTGTCCACATGGGGCTAGCTTAGATCCTTAGCTACCTTTTAAGAGCAGAGCAAATACTCTGATCAGACTGGGCGAATGCCCAGGCCGACCCTAGTCTTTACTAGGCGCACATGCCACTTTGTTGGTTTTGTCGTGTTGTGGCTCATTTAAGCTTCCCTTCAGCTCAAAACAGAGAGAAGTTTGAATGCTCTTCTATAGTCTCCCTGTAGTTTAATTCTAGGCTGTGTCCAAGAAGTAGTGTTAGCTGTGTAGCTCCTTTACTGTTTGGAATAGCGTGGCAAAACATCATAGAAATGATCAGAGTAGGGTTAGCTTTCTGTTATAGTCAAAATTTTGTCAGAAAGTGTTATATTGCCAGCCCTGTGGCTACAAAAGCAGGAGGGAAGGGAAAAAAGTAACAAAACAGAAGAAAAGGAAAAAAACACTAATGAAAGGAAAAAAACAACAGGCAAAATGGTTTTGCAGTGACAATGGCAGGCTATTATAAGGGCTGACTTTCTTGCCAAATTTTGACTATCACGTCTCCACAATATTATCAATATTGGAAAAACCCCTATCATGATTGTATTACTGTTGAGGGTCTTAGTTTATAATGCATCATGGTACTGTTTTAACTATCAGAATTTTGTCAGAAGGTGTAACTCTCCACTAGTCTCCAGCCCTTGGGCTAAAAAAAAAACAGAATGTAAAAGAAAAAATAAAAAAGAACAAGGAAAAAACTCACTAAAAAACAAACAGGCAAAATGGTTTTGCAGTGGTGGGATATTATGCCCCATTAAATTTTGCGATGCTTTATTTTTCAGATAGAGAAGACAATATTGAAGAACAGATAAAACTACAGAGAATAAAGAATGAAGCACAGGTAATTTATTGAATTTTCCATAAAGCCCTCGTAACCAATAACAGTAGAGCCTGTTTACAACACACATTTGAGCTGCAACAAGAGAAAACCAACAAAGTGGTTGTGTGCCTAACGCAGACTCAGATCAGCCTGGGCATCTGCCTAGTCTCATCAGACTATTTGCTAAGCGCTTAACGGGTAGCTAAGGGTCTAAGCTACCTTCATGCGGACAGCAAAGACTCTGATCAGACTGGGCGGATGCCCAGGCTGATCTGAGTCTGTGCTGGGCGAACAACCATTTTGTTTGTTTTCTTGTGTGGTGGCTCATTTATAGTTGTACAGTGCTTCAGATTTAAAGAAGGATGATCTGGGTAGTTTTCCTTATTTTTCCATAAAAAATATGTTGTGAACCCTTATTAGAACAGTCTCACCATGAGGGGTCACAACATACGTTTTCATTGAGAAATAAGAAGAATTACCTCTGAATTATAAAAAAAACGAAAACATTATCTGGAGTTCTGGATATATCACTATCATGTCATGGCTTCTAGTGGGCATATTATGTTTGGACGATGTTGACCCTACATTGTTGCAATGCCCATGACATTGCATCAAATATCTGTGTTGTGTAGATGTACCAAAGTTATATGCCCTTTGGGTACCAGAGGCTGTTTTAGTGATAATTGAGAATAATTTCAGTTAAACTGCTCTGTAAACATATGTTGTGACCCCTCATTAGAACAGCCTTGCCAAGATGGTCCCAGTGAGGGGTCACAATGTATGTTTTTGATGAGAAAATAGAAATCTTATCCCAAAATTACCATTTAATACTCATATCTTTTTATGGAGCCCAAACGTATATTGATATAAAGGGACTGCAGTGTGCAGTTATTGTCATAAAGTTTTCAAACAAGTTGTGTCCCTTATAAAATATTTTTGTTTGGATGAGATTATTCAGTGGTGCTTCCCATTCCCTGTCCTGTGCCTGGTTGTTCGAAACTTACGAGATCTTAGTTAAAGTTTGTTAAAATTTCAAACCTTAATTTTTCAAATATGCCAATATTTTTGTTGAAAAATGTGAGAAGCTCAGGGTGTGCACTGGGCCCAAAAAATCGGGCGAAATAACTTCGCCGTCCTGCCAAAGCTAAGCGACTTCTCAAGAAACAAGGCGACTTGAGAAATTCATGATTTCATAGTTAAAAACGCAAAACTTAAACTGAAAGTTATGACCTTGTTAACTTCTTTTTCCCCTGCCCAATTATAGATAAAGATGCAGATCTGCGCATACTGACCGTTATGCGATTCCGTCAGATTTCATGTACGTTAGATGCGAACAGAAAAGACTCCGATAAGCCTGCGGAGACTTGCAGGCTGATCTATGTCAGTTCTCTTTGCATATGCACCCAGTATCTTTCCCCGTGACACACCAGTACAAATCTGCATGTGCCACTTGTCTAGCGGTGTCTTTGAAGTCTGGATGTTGCGACACTGCATGTACCAATGAAGTCTCCGACAGCTTGCGCATTTGTAGAGACTTCAGAGTCAACGCCTTGGCTATATATTTCTCAGAATCCAGAGTTAATTGATGCGAACAGACAAGATTCTGACAGCGCGGATACGCAGGCTTATCCGAGTCTTGTTCCTCTATTATATAACTTCCGCACGGTCCAGAGCTTGTTTGTACGGAAAAACTTTGATCAGAAGTCGCGATTTCGGTCGTCGGCTCAATGCCGGTCTGAGTTTTCTCAAGTATATTTTACACCAGCACCGTACATAGCGCAGTCTCGTTCAGAGACAACTGGCTGTATATTGAAACAAAATCTGACCAGTAGGACAAGACTGCGCTGGCTGGTTTACGTTTGCACACCCACAATGCCAAACTCGTGGATGCGATCTCACCACTTCGAAGGCTACTTTTAAAAAAGGTACTTAACGGCGTATGCATACGACGCAGATTAGCATGCGCACTCCCAAAGACTGATGAAAGCTAACTCGATGAACAATCTATAAAGGAAGACTCTGATTAACTTCAGTTCAGATTGCGTAAGGTCTTGTTTTACCCAACACAAAGAAAATATTTTAACTCACAGTGGACAGTCGCTGCACGGTAAGTCCGGAGAACTCATGACCCGCACCACATAAAATGTATCTTATGGAACATGGGAAGAGAGCAGACTTCTTCGAAAGCATTCGCTTTTCTTGGGTAATGGTGACAGTCATATCACAAAGACCTTATTAGCGGACAGGAAACACCTATCGCATTACAATATTGCGCAGGCTGATACGAGTCTTTGCTATCAGCGTATGTCTGGGTTAAGATACCTTCTCCCGTCTCTCGGTTCAATCTGACACATTGAGTTGCATGTGTCAGACGGCGGCTCCTTTGATCTGAAGCTGAAATCAACAAGGGGATTAAACAAACGTGTCTGACCTATTAAAGTGCAATGGTTACCGTCTTTAACCATTGCACTACCTGTTTTACGCACGGTAATCGCGTTTGCATTGATCAAAATGCATAACCTGCACTGGTCGCCAATTTTTGCAATTTTTTTTTTTGAGACTTGAGACCTGTTCATTTGCCGGTTAATCCCCAAAACGATATTGAATATGTGACAGCGATTCGACGGGAATGAGTAAGTCTCGGGTAATGCATTTGTGAATAGTGCAGCCCGGCGTCAGCGCTACACTGTCCGAAGAACTTCCGCAATCACAAAATTCTATGAACGATGTAGATCATAACCTGATGCGCTGTCCTGCACTTGTCTACACGGCCAGCATTATCATTCTGAACTTCGAAGAATACAACGGACTTTGTAAGCCTGCCTAAGTGAGAACTGTCATGTGGTATCTGCTCTGCTCGTTATCGTGCTAGTTGAAAGATAGGAAAATTTCTACCATAACGTAAGAAATCAATAAAGACCATGATCAGAATGCGCTTTACACCTGCCGCCAAAGCAGATGGAGAGATAAGTCGGCAAAATGTAGCGGGATCAAAGCTCTTTCTCTCGTCACTTAGTGGATTAACTGTACTACCGTCAGCAACACCTATCGAGATCAAAGCTCAATCAGGGTCGGTGATGGGATTAACGCTGGTAAATGAAAGGGGGCTTTGTTAATTGGCGTTGAAATTTGATATACTGGCGCCAGTCATTTTGACGAATTATTGATCTTACGACCCAGAAAAACAGGGCGACTCGAACTTCGCTTTTCGGGAAACCCAGAGCGAAGTTATGAGCCCCAAGGCGAAGTTATCGCCCAACTTCGCCTGCTATGCACACCCAGCAAAAACTATCCGTGTATTT